>JAGXCT010035104.1:0-69079 GCA_022495035.1 Philopotamus ludificatus
TGTGAACCCGCGTTAGTGCGGGAGCGGGTGTTTACGGTTTACGAAAATTTCCGCACTATCGCGGGACCGGGTCCTTGAGTGTTAACTTGCCCGGTATTTACGTTTTCCCGCTATTTGCGTCCAATTTTTATAATCCTGTTTAATATTACTACCCCGTTTCTAGCCCCGAATCTACGTTTTCCCTTTAATTATGTATTTTTTTATTCTTTCCTTGAAAAACGTGAAAACGGGGTCTCACTGTATAGTGATCAATCAGGTGAGAGCTTCGAATGAGTTCACCAATAAGTAAAAATCAGTCTTCGTTTATCAGAAAAAAAGGAAAAAAGAACTAGACTTTTATTGCCAAGTAAATGGGAATAGACTATAAATAATAATAGTCTGTTCATATCAAATGGCATATAATGTTGTTTTTTTTTTCTTAAAAATAACTTTTTATTTGAAAAAGCAATTCTACGAATACACCATAAGACACGAAATTTTGTTTAAAAATACAATAAATATTATATAAATAGAAATATTTTTTACGAGGTGTCATCAAGACAATAAATGGAAATTTCCTCAAATTTTTATTTTTTTATAGATCGATACTAATTTTATTCCCTTCTTAGTAGTCCCTTTTAGGTATATTATATTAAAAACTCTTTTTTGCAACCTTTCAAATCCTGGACTGGAAAGGGTTAAGAGAAATTATTGATAAATTACCAGCAGAATACTGTGACATTAAGATATGCAATTATATCTCTTTTCAAATTTTAGTAATTAAATCAGCCGTGTCGATGGGGTATATTTGGGCCCCAAGTTTTTGATTATTCTCGAATAACTCTTTTATTATAAATCCTACATATTCCTTTTTGTATTTGTCTAAAGGTGCGATGATTTTTATCGCTCCGTACCGGATATGAGCGAGAAAAAACATCGCGCATGTGCAAGTCCGAGCGAGAAAAAATATCGTACAGTGCAAATGTAGAAACCGATCGAGAACGGGCCCCAGTCGCGACAAGCCGTCGCTCTGTGCGCACGTTACCTCTGCGTCGCATTAATTAGTAGAAAAATAAAAAAAATAGATTGATTTTATCGATTTTTCTACTAATATATGTCATGAATAACTATTTTTATTAATAGAATGATCCATTTTTTTAAAATGTCAAGATATTGTCAAATAATTTATCAATTCTTTTGGGGTGTATTTTCATACAAAATAGACACCATCGGCCAGCGGCGATGGTTTCGAGCCGTCGTGACGGATCGGTCAAACAATTTTAATGTAATATGAAGGGAGACGGGTAGGATAACTAATTTTAAAATAAAATGAATGTTACTTGAAGTTTAAAAACATTATTATCTGAAATAAACGTTTATTTGCTCCAGAAAGTAAGTTTTTAAGATTACAAGGCGAAAAAGGACATCATTTTATGTCACAATAGCTACTAATGATCAATGAAGTTTAAAAAATGATATATCAATTAACAGATTCTTCAATTTACTAGGGCTTAATATTTTCTAAGGATATGGAACAGCATTTTTTCATTTATCTCAACCTCGAATGAGCTTTAAATTTCTAATAGATACATAGAATTGGATAACAGATTTGTAAGAATAATATTTTGTATAATTTATTTATTTGGTTTTCGTTATCACCTAGGAATTCTATCACTTAAGGTTTTTGGTAGAACGTAAATACCGTGTAAAACAAGAGTTGAGTGTTCGTTTAAAATAAATTCTGTAATATTGTTGACATTCTAATAATTACGAGGTTATTATTTTACCAGACCAGGAAGATACTCCTATGTAAATTCAGAATTGATTCGTGACGAGTGTTTCTCTCATTACCTCATTAAGTAGTGACGCCTTCTGCATTAACAATACAGACGACAAAATGCAGATGCTTCCATCAAACAATATCAAATATTGGTTTACGGCAAAAAAATGCTAATTTTTCAGCTCAAACATGCGTATCACGTACATGCGAACTTCTTTTCGTATTGACTTATCACTCGTCTAATTTGAAATGCTAATGGTACAGTGTTTGAAGTAGATATTATTAATGCGATTGCCGTGTTATCACCGGAGTGATAGTGGTTAAGTCGATTACATCATCGGCTTCCTTCCTGCGCACGTTTGCATTTAATTACATGTGAAACGTTCGCCGGGAACAATGGAACGTGTTCCTCGGCGGGACAATGGTATTCTTAGGGTCTACCGATCACGCCGGATGGTTCTACAACTATTGTCACCGGCGTCACTTCCTCTCGTCTCCGTAATCCGGGTGCCAGACAAAAGAAGTCTGCCCGTTGACAACTTGACGTGGCTAATTGGGATCCACCTGCGCAATTCAACGGAGTGACTCACTCTCCTAGACTACAACTGCACACGTTGCCCAACAGTGATTGGAGGCACGAGCTTCGGATCTTGTCCTAAATCAATGCCGCATGACATACGTGTTGGCTCATGAAGATTGAACGATCACACGCTCATTATTGATCCATGAATAATTTAGTAGACTCCATTTATATTTTTGCATTTATGGCTTACCATAATAATGTCAAAAGTATACGAATAAATCGGCACAGGAATTTTATATCACTGCGAAATATAGCAAGGCGAAAATTAACCCGGTTTTGTCTGTGAGCTTTAAGGCAATTGGATAAAATCAATACTCCCCTCATTTCAAATAAATTGGCGTGCCAATAAAGGGTCAGTCGTACGGAAGATATTGATAGAATTCTGCAAAATTAGCGAAAATTTTAGATGATTTACTTTTGTAATGCGGCCAAGAGGTGGAAAAGAAGGCAAATCATTTATGTTTGGTATATATATACATCTTTTATGTTATACCTATATACAATATCATCTAAGAAATATCTTAGCCCTTTAGAAGTTGAGATGTGTATTGATTGTTTAAATATAAATCCTATGTATTACAACTATTTGTATTTGTTTAAAAAAGTCTAAAAAATAAATATTATATATAATCATTGACTTTATTGTCCGCAGTTGCGAAAAAAATTAAAACAACAACACTCGCTTCTGTAGTCAAGGACCCGATGTTTTTTCTCGCTCGCATCCGTAACGATGTGCTAAGTGCGAGTGAAACGTATGCCAGTGACACGTGCCTCGAGAAATCGCGGTCGCTCTATCGGTGGCTTGTCCTCAGTGTGCGGCGGGACATCGTCAAGTGCGCGTTATATTGATTAGTTAATTATGAAGCGTATCATCCATTTTTTAGAAAGAAGTCAAGATATTGATGAATATTTTATCAATATCTTGACTTGAAATGCTTGGAGTCTACTTTCCCTTATAAATAGACTCACTTTGGACGACGCGGTTGGTTTTAAAAATAAATATATAAATATAAACATTAGTGTTTGAGAAGAACGAAAAATATGCCTTAAAACCTCTTATTTAACTCTTTAATCGCCAAGCCAATTATATGGATTTTTGCCGTACGCCCCATTTTTAATCATAAACTTAAAATAAAATGAAACCACTAAACATATTGACTTTATAACAATCACATTGCCTTCAAAAGAAGTCTCTGCATTCAATTTTATTTAAAAATATTATATTTATTCATAAATAAATTCGTAGTAGCGTTTGCCGTGACGCTAGTGGTTAGACCGATTTTTCGCGTGCCTGCACGCCGTGGCGTCTGAACGGTTATTCGGCTGATTATAACGGCGGATCATTTAGATAATCTTTCGCCGTTTTATAATAATATTTCTATTAATGAGTGTTTTTTTCAGTCTTTTTTTTATACTAGGTTTATTTTATAAAGAAAAAATTCAGTTCATTGCTCAGTGTTTGTATTATTATTTAATAGTATTTCTAATAATTTAAGAACCGCAAGTTTTGATTTTTCTCGAATAAATCTTAATATAAATCTTACGTGTCACAAACCTTTTAAATTTGTCTAAAAAAGTCTAAAAAAAATCAACAATATTCGCTTCTGTTGCCACGGGCGCAATGTTTTTTCTCGCTCAAATCCAGTACGATATCTCAAGTGAGATTGAAATGTATACTAGTGACACGTGGCGCGAGAATTTGGCGGTCGGTCTACCGGATCCATGTCCTCAGTCTGCGGCGGGACATTGCCGGATGTGCGTGTCATTTACGCGTCATAATAATTAGTAGTAAAATCCAAAACATCGATCAAATTTTGAAGCATAAATATTTTTATACTTCGAATAATGCAATTCTTAATAAAATGTCATCAATATATTAACTTGAAATGTTAGGGGTCTATTTTCCATTATAAATAGACCCCCTTCGGACTACGCGGATGGTTTCAAACCGCCGTGACGAAGTTTTTAATTTCAGTATTTTTTTATACTAGGTTTATTTTGTTGATAATGAGTAATTTGTGTTCATTATTCAGTGTTTGTATTACTAAGAGGTTGCTCATCCCTGCTTTAAATGGTGTTGTAACTTTTGGGCCACCATGCATTTAAATAAACAAATTTTGCGTCCGATTAAGATCGCGTTCGGAAAAGCTTATAATTAGGCATCTAAGATGTTGTTATACAATTTTGATTCAACATTCGCACACATTTTCAGGAACCAATTGTGTGCGAAAGTCGAGGAACGCATGTATATTCCATATTGTTTTATCTTCTTTATATTTTACTATCAATTTCTATAAAATAAAATTATTTTATTTATTTTTTTATTGATCTGATTTATCCACGAAAACATAAATAATAAATATTAACCCATTTACGTTCGACTGTAAAGCGAAAAATCGCTCGACGATATAAAAATAATAAAAGGATTATTTCTCTTCTTATCAATTGTTAATCGCTTTCTTTAATAATTATCGTTTTACTGCTGTAATGTGATATTCATAATATAAAAAAATGATTGATGGTAATGAAAAGACATCGTTTAAAATGTTAGGTACTTAAAAATTAGTCAGAATTTTTTTTCAGGCTGCTTTATAATTTATTCTTATTTTAATTAATGATCTGTGTAAAACTCATCATTATTTTCAGCAAATTTTACAGTCAAAAATGGGTTTGGGAAAAAGAAATATTATATTATAGATAATCTCACGTGTGATTGTTCTTAATCATCGATATACAATGCAGTTCAATGAGTGACGTACAAATCATTGATAAAATAATTTGTATGCCAATTACAGATTGGAAAATGGCATACGTGCCAAGTGGCACATGTATCGAATTAAAAGAATATTTATACTTATATCAATTTTCATCCGAGATCCAGTACCTTGGACTAATGTAGGAAATTTAATTCTTTTCTTTTTTTTTAGTTTCTTAATTTCGATTAAGCATAATTTAGTACCAAAAGTCATAATGAACATTATACAAAATTGCCATAATCAGCGTTATTGCATAAATTGCAATTTTTATATCATTATGGTGAATTAAATGTCTTTTCACATCAAACGATTGCATAATTGAAAAATCGGTAAAACCACGAATATAATCATAAAAAAAACAGACACAATATCAATAAAGATTAGTAATTATTTAACCAATGATAAAGAACACTCGAGCCATTAAAATTGTTATTATAATAATATTCCCAAAGTCACGTGCGTATTCGCTAATTTCTATATATGTACCATATTTTTTTTGATTATTTAAATTAATAGTAGAAAAAAATAAAATAAAAAGCTTCTGTCAAAGCTTTCACCGCCATAATTGATATGCGTGGGAAATGAAATTAATGACTATTGAAAACCGTGTACCGAAATTAATTAACAATATTAATGAACAACGTATATGCCCCATGGCTATGCGTTTTATCAAAAATACCATAAGATTCGTTTATTAAATATAAACGTCGTATGTAAATAAATAAAAAAAAATATGCAAAAGTTTCATTAGATTTCTACATAGTCATAAATATATATATAAAAAAAAATTTAGTATACAATAAACGACGCCCAAATTCATTCCACTGTTATGTCAGTAATATCCGAGGCATTGTTCAATATTACGACAAAAAACGTTAGCTAATAATCGCATTGCGTAGAGATGCGTAGGATTTTTACAGTTAACCAATATCAGGTGTCGGCAACCGATGGCATTAGGTGGGACGCAGGTTTTATAGTTGGCAGAGCATAAAGAGTGACAATTAATGAAAATGTTTATTGCAGTAAATTGAGATTTAACAATTCCTCTGCTAAACAACGATATATCGTTGTTATTCGTACTAGTGAGAGACATCTAAGATGAAAGATGTTTTAAAAAAAAAATGAAGAAACATATAACGATTAGTGGCACTGTGTTGTATTAGGTTGAGTATTAGTTTGTGAGGACAGGACAATAATAGGCGATGAAAAATGGATCACCTATGATAATATTGTCCCCAAAAGACAAGGGTTGTATAAGGATCAAACACCTCTACCGGACCCTAAGGCAAATATCCATGACAAAAAAACTTTAATGCGAGTATGATGGGATCGTAGAAGAATAATCCACCACAAGCCAATGACACGTTCAGCAGCTGCAAAGAGTTCATGAAAAACTACTGGAAAAGGTGTTATCCTTTTACACGATAACGCCAGACCACACAGGGGAAAAGTGACTCAAGAAAAAATTCTGGAGCTCATCTGGTCTGTTTTGATACATCCATCATTCTCCTAAGATCTTGCTCCTACGGACTACCACCTTTTCTGTTCCTTACAGATTTTTTTTAATGGAAAAACTTTCATTAATGTCGTAATTAAGTCAATCAGGACCTCGATACTTTCTTTTAGTCCAAACCCACCAAATTTCATGAGGAGGGGATCGATAAGTTGTCAATAAGATGGAAAAGGTTATACGGTCAACCCTCCTATAACGTTTTCTGTAAATCGCTGTTTCCTACAAAATTCAAATATTTTTAAGGTCAATTTAGATATTTCGTAAATCCATAATACATTGCCGAGCGAAATAAAGGTCAATGCTCTTTGGTTGACAAGGAATTCTGTAAAAAGTAGCGATTTAGAGGAAACGCTATAGGAGGGCTGGGCTGACTGTATTTAACAGTGGTGAATAATTTTTTAAAGTAAAATAAAAGTATGATAAAAAATCAGAAGTTATTTATGACTCAGCCTAATATATATTGTAATAACCAGATTATCCGGAGTAATAGTGTGGAGAGGGCGAATGGAAGTAGAAAAACACGGATTATCCGAACTTTTCGTATTTATTTATGAGATCGAATTTTCCTAAGAGTTATTTTATCGTTTTATTCAAATTTCCCATGGCATGATGTATTTAAACTTGATCCATTCATATTCTTTACTTGCATTTTCATTATTATCTCATCTTTTCTGGTTTACATAGATTCTAAGACTTAGAATGAAAGTAATATCTTTCGACTTCTAGTAGTATTTTACTTATTGTGATGGTACACTTGTCCCTGATGTATCTTGACACCAGAAGCCATGTTGGATGCATAGTTTATTATTAAATTACCTGTGGAAACAATGGAAAAAGTGGAAAAACTTTTTAGCCATAAAAACAATGCTATGATTCCTCAGCGTTCGTATTTTTCGGACAACGACCTTTGGAATTTCTTGTTATTTACAAAGAAAAAACAATGCAAAGACGACGTTTTGAGAGAAATAGGAGATAAAGAGAGTCGTAGAGTGAGCTCAAACCCCAAGTTGGGTTCGGATATTGATTCGAAGATTGAAGAGGAATCGGAAAAATTTTGAAGAAAACAAAACCAATGACGAAATATTTTCGTCGGAACGAAAAACTGAATCGAATCGATTTTTTTTAATTGAACCAGAAAAAATTAGAGTCGTGATAAACACAGATTTTTGAGAAAATCAAAAATTCTGTGCATTTTTTATTAAATCTATATATATAAATAATATATTTAAAAACATGTTTTCGTATTTTTTAATTAAAATTATTGCTAGATCAAAGTTATTGTGTTGTTCCATGAAATAAAATGATTTACATTATATGCCAAGTGATTAGGAGTAGACTATTTTTATCTAAAGTAGATTCCTAGTTACTTGGTATTAAAAATTGTATTTACTCTCCTTTATCTGCAAAAATGGTATTCGTTTCCTTGATATTGATAACGATTCATTTCGGTTTTCGGTTTTAATGAAATAAATTTTAATGAAAATAATATTTTCTAACATAATTTAGAACGTCATATCCTTTCATTTGTAATATGCATAATAAATTAATCGATACAATAATATAAATCAGATCCTTATTAGCAATTTTATCAACAGATATATCTGAAATATTAATTTCCAAATTAAATTCTTTAATAAACCGTATATAGGTTGCTGACCGCTGTTCAATATTACACATTTTAGATATCCAGTCTATTTTTTAAGATCTATAGATCATAGATTTATGACTCATAATCGTATTTTAATAATATGCTCCGATTGTGTTTCATAATATGCCATTCTAACACAATTTAAGGTTAAAAGTTTGAATGAAAAAAAAATATCAGCCACCAAGGTTGACGAGTGCGATGCTCTTATGATAATGCTGCATATATAATCATTGCGAAATTTAAGGTATTAGAAACCGGATGCGAAAGGAGTGACGATATATCGATAACTATTTTCCATAGAACAATACAAGGACGTCGTCAATTAGGTGATAACATTTATACACTTGATAATTGATAACAAAAAAAAATGAAAAGTCATGATTATCTGCGTTTAATACGACTTATGATTAATTAGAAAATGTTGCCATTTTGATTTTATTGCCGCAATAAATTTCGTTGAAAATATTTTGAAAGGATCTGATACAAAACTCGAACCCATGACCTCTGACTCGATAAATTTCTACTAAAAACCACTCACCGAATCCGTCACCTTTGAAATTCGCCTTGCTCGGTCATGATCTTCCCACGGATTTTTCGTACGATTTTCTGATAGTAGATCTCCCTTAATTTCGCGCATCTTTGATCCAGCGGTGGTAAGTGACATTTGCGAAGCGCTCAAGAATAGCCACGATGGTTTATCTATGTGCATAACCGGTCAACAATTGAGTGCACTAGCTGACCCAAGGCCGGTAGTAAGAGCTGAATATAGATGGCTCCAATGAGGAGTATGTATTCCAGTTTAAATGTCGCCGGCGCCGAGGGGCCGCATGCTTTTAGGATAACTCTTACGTCTATTTTCAGACACCAGAATGCTGTAGTATCTTCGTGCTGAATGGAATGACAAAGGACGAGAATAATAAGAGTTTCAATAGCATATGAAACCCAATTTTAATGAAAATCCCATTCGTAATATTCCATCAAATAAAATGATATTACCATATCTCGAAATGATTAGATTAATAATATAACTCTCTTCCATTTTTATAATAAAAAAAACAACACATGGGTTAATTAATACGCACAGTACACGGAATATTTCCCCACCACCTTGTCTAATTAATTAACAATGCAAAGAATATAAATAGTTGATTTTAATACTTTATAGAAATTAATTATCAACCTATAACTGCTAAGAGTTTTTTCGCAATTTAAAAAAAATCTCAAAAAGTCCTTCAGTCAATGTCCTCTGTTTGACAATGAAATAAAACACTCGCGTGAACAAACTAAAAATAGAACAATGACATTCAAAATATGTGAATGGAAAAAGTTTGAAAATACAATTAAAAAATCTAACTCTAAATTTTGTATGGATGCCTAGTCTTCTATAGCGTGCTGCCCATATTGATGTCCATCATATTTCTATTTACGCGGTAAGGACGTATTTCCATTCTAATTGTAAATCGATTATGTTCAATTATACAAAAAATCAATCGATTACTTATAATCTGTTGTATTGATAAGATTACAATAATAAGAAAAAAAAAATCAAACAAACTAATGGAGAATATATAATTTAATTAATTTATAAAACAATCTGAGTAAACAATCATTTGATGCGGTATTTTTCTTGAATATATTGATAAACATATTAGAAGTAATAAATTACAATAAGTATTATTATCATTTACTATATTTGTTGAAACTAGTATATATTTTTTTTTATTTTAAAAAATGCAAGAATTTTTTTTTTTTTCAGTTTTAGCACTTATCGGCCGGGAACCGAATTATAGGATATGCTGAGTCTGATCGCCATAGACCGGTAGCATATTTATAAGCTTTTCTGAGCGCGATCTTAATCGGTCATACAATACAGAAATTTACGGACATTTATTTTTTATCCAAATGTATTTTTTACAGTGATATTAATTTTAGTGCATAACAAGTAAGTGCATATTTCCGTCACGATGGTTCGTAAACAAACGTGACGTCCGAATGGGGTATATTTATAATGAAAAATAGACCCCAAGCATTTCAAATCAAGATATTGATGAATTATTCTTCAGTATCTTGACTTTATTTTAAAAAATGTATTATTCTATTAAGCCTTGGGTTGCCGGGCCTTCTGGGATTACTATTCCAGAAATGCCACGATTTTTAAATTAATAATTAAGTGTGATAAATAAAGAAATGTGTTGTTTAATTTATAAATATACTTTAGTGGCGGGGCTGTATGCGTTGCACGTGTTGTTTGAAAATGTTATATACAGTGGAACCCCGAATTACGCGCTGAGTTGAAATATTCGCCGGAAATCCCCCAATTGCACGGTTGCATTCACATACAGTCAAACGTTGGCTATCGTCTTTGTATTCAACACGTGCCAGGCTATACGCACACAGCCAGACGGCTTCACTCCCCAAATTACACGGTCCAGATTTTAGTGTTAGTGGGGGTTTAACTGTATCCCTGAAGCAATTACCCTACACACGGTTTTGAATGTATTGGTTTTTACTACGATTTCAGATCCATCGGATCCGGCAATTCTCGCTTATGTAGAAATATCCGATATATCGGATTTCGGCAACCAAATGGTTAATAAAAATGATTTTTTATTTTCTATACTAATCAATATAACGCGTAAATGACATGCACATTCGACGATGTCCCGCAGCAGACTCCGGACACGCCACCGACTAGCGGCATTGTTTAAGTTTCATTCGCACTTGGCACATCGTACTGGATGCGAACGAGAAAAAACATCGCGCCCGTAACAACAGAAGCGAATATTTTATTTATTATAATATTTATTTTTACACTTTTTAAGACAAATACAAAATGTTTGTGAGGTATAGTATTTATATTAAAAGAGTTTTTCGAGAAAAAATATTAAGCTGGGGCCCCAAATAGGCGGCACGGCTTGGTTAAAATGACATGAAATCCGCGCTGCGGTAAGCGACACGCGTTTAACTTTGCGCCTCAAGGCGTCAGCGGTGTATAACTGGTTAATTTCTTTGAGAAATTATTTAATTAAACATGTTTTGAATAATTTAATTAATAATATAATACGCTTTAAGACTCAATTATAATCAATAGTTTTTTATTTAATTTTTTTTGTTAGACGTAAATAAAATGAATGCAATGGGTTTTATTCCTGAAAATCGAATGTAATCCCTTCTGATGTGGATTTCTGGATATTCAGTCCCATTTTCATTCCTCTGAGAAAAAGTTGATTAACTAAAGTAATCAACAGAGCGCTGCAGAATACAATATATTCTAAACTTATAATAGAGATTAATTAGTGAAAAAACTGTATTTTTGTTGTCGAGGTAATAATCCTTCAATAAAAGCTATAAAACACTATTCAAAACAAAAAAATGGTATAAACCGCTAGGACCCAATAAAATTTATGAGTTTATTAGCTCCCAACGACACGGACACGATTTATATTTGTGTTCTTCAAGAACGTAACTAATTGCAGCAATTGCTTCATTTTTTCTTTTGCCAAATCACACGTTCAAACTAAGGTATGAATAATCGGTTTCAAATACAAAATTTGAATTGGAAAACATCGCGCAATAAAACTTAATGGCTGAAAATGACAAGCTTGAAATTCAGCCGCAGATTAGTCACACGGCTTAGTAATAATGCACGCCCGTCTCGGCTATCCGTGCAAATAACGTTTTAGTGTTGCCCAATCGATAGATATCCTGTATGCGAAACCGTGCAAATTAAAATAACGTATCCGACGAATTAAGCGAGCATTCGCATAATTCGCATTCGTGCTCATTTAGATTATTTCAACGTATCATTATTGCGTTATGCGAAAAATTGCTGCCCGCGATGGAATTTCCAAAGCATAACGTTAGTTTTTTATGAAAAACTAAATATTTCCATAAAACGTCGCCCAATTTTAAACGAATTTCGCCAGATGAAATAATATGTATACTGGCCGAGACAAAATTGCTAAAATAATCATGAAAAAAAATGCTACACGCATTACAAACATCCATTTTTTATGGTCGCATCATAATCACACCATTATCTACGTGACTCACCATTTGACCATAAAAACACATGTCTGTAAACGCCTACCTAATCTATATATGTGTACGGCATATAGCGATAAAATTATATTTATATGGGATTAAGAAATCAACGGCCGGCCACAAAAAGCAATTATAGATTTCGGGGATAGATTAGATCGTGGAGGGATAGAACAAAAGTGCATCCGCCCCTTATTGGAAATATTTAACGCATGATCGATGCATTCGTGTGGTGTGAACCACCGCAAGAGAGAAATGCAACCACTTACCATTTCGTCGAGGCTCTTCAGATCGTTGGTGACTATCTGAGGCATCGGTCCGTATACCATGGGTGGAGCGTCGTGAGCAGAGTTGTCGTCTTCCTCTTCTTCGCTGTCCAATACACCGTGGCCAGCACGACGCGCATCGGCAAGAATCTCTCTGTCAATCTGCCTCTCCATTTGGACCAGCATAGGAGCCAACATTCCTAAAGATAAAGAAAAATATATTTTAAAAAATAATCACCCAAAATATCCCAATTCATTCTGACAATACAAAAAACAACGATATATCGATGTTCGGCAGTCAAAAGGTTGAGATGCAATTCTCGCAGAAACTGACATATCAATGATTTTGATATACAGTAGATTCTGCATAAACATGGACAGATCGATTAATCAATGGTTCTGATAGATGACATGATAAAGTCAAACCTCCTATAATGCTACTCTCAAGATCAGCGTTTTCTACAAAACACTGAATTTTCACGATCATATGGGAAAAAAATTGATGTATTTATTTCGAATGCAAATAAAAACCTAAATTGTATACTAATCTTCTATATGGAAGATTTCTATAGCGCAGTCTCTGCTTCGGCGTTATAGCAGAGTATATTTTATAACAGTCACCACAGATTGAAAACCACTATTATATTTACATACATCGATTCAGGAAACTCTTTTGAAGGCACCAGTGAAATCGTGTTTAAATTTATTAGTTAATAATATAAAATATTTTTTATATGATTATACGATATGCGATACGATATATCGTTGTTTACTATATTTGTTGATATTGATGCAAAATCTAACACGCGCGTGATATAACGTGTATTAATTTTATTAAACTAAAAAATCTAGCCCCAAATTTTGTATGGTTGCATAGTTTTCTATAGAGCAGGTTTCTGAAGCGTAGTCCCTATCTCGCCGCTATAGAAAGGTTGAATGTAATATTATCTATCATCTTATCTAAAGTAGTTCTAAATGTAGTATGTACATTATCATCATCATTATCATCTTTTGCCATCCACAAGGCTCTCACTCGTTGAGGGTATGGGCCTTACCAAACTCCCGAATGGCAGTCGTGGCCAAAGGAACTGAGTCTCACTTTTCGTGTCCATACCGCGGGGGACCCAAGCCGTCTTGGTATGCGGTTTTTTGTAAAGAGTTTCCCTCTCTTAGACGTACATCTTTTATCTTGATGGTATCGGATTTTACCCTCTCGACTATGTCCAGGCAAGTAACATTATATTCAGGTATATTTTTTAGGTTACTATTATTAACTTAAGTAATTTTGATTATTTTTTTATTATACAAATACACTCTATGATCAACCCTCCTATAACGCCAATGATAAATTTTGATGTCAACCAAATGGCATTGAGCTCGGCAATGTATTATATATTTATTAAATATTTGATCCTAAAAATATTAGCATTTTGTAGAAAATATCGATTTAGAGAAAGCGTCATAGAAAAGCTTTTTTCTAAATCTAAATTCTGTTTTTATGTGTTCAAATTAAGCGAAATCTACTGAATCTATGACAAAAAATTATATTATGCTAAATAAAAAAAAATATTTAGCAAAAAAATTAGTTAATTACTTAAACTTTTTTATCTGCCACCTCCTTTGTACTTAAAAATTTCGAAGTACCTCCCAAGGAATGGATGGGTATGTGTAGAAAAACACCCGGGATGGGTGGTTTTAATTATATTCAATTTTTCTACGTCTCCCCAAATAGTTTATCCGACCTCCACTTTGAGAATCACCTCTTTGTTTGATAAAAACATTATATTTTTTGCGAGGATATATGGAAAACTAAATAAAAATATTATTAAAAAATACTAATGAATAATATTATTATAAAAAACTTCATAGGATTATTTTTATAATATAGAAGCCAATTTAACGTCAAACAAACTGTAATTAGAATATTTTTAACAATTTCAATATAAGATACTAATATTGAGAGAAGCTTTCTAAAATCGAACATCATCAAAAATCATCTAAGATCAAAAATAGTCGATGAAAGATTTAATAGACTATAAATTTTATCTATTGAGAAAATCGTTAACAAGTTTTCGACGATAAAAGCAAGAGAAAATAGATCGATATAACGATTTGATATTTTTAATGTTTAATTTTAGATCTTGATTAACCCCCTCCCTTGGCAGCTATGATTTTCTTACTTGTTACAAAAAATCAATATCGTCGTTCAACCACAAGAGTTATAATCATACCCAAAATATATCCAATTTCATAGTAAATCGCGTATTTAGGATTCGAAATACGTGGATGTATAAAGGAACCGGAAATCCAATGCCTGAAATATACAACAGTAATACCTGATCGATTTTCCAAGAATAGAAGCCGAAACAAAAGCCATCAATACCCATTACGCCAGTCAACACATAAGTCGATTTCATACATAATAGAGGGATTCACGCTACTTTGCCCAAAAAAAAAAAGATGTTTTGTAATATGCGAAACTACGTCGCTTTGTTAAGCACGTCGACAGAATTTTACTTTCCTGGAAATTGCAGCAGAGAAAAAAAAGTGAAAACAGAGCGGATATCACGAACGTGCCATTTTCCGGTCTATCGACCATTCTGCAATCGGCATCCGAATAAATGGACATAACTCCGTTGACAATGCGTTTGAATAAAATCCATATCGAATTAAAGAGCGATGTTTCATGGCGATTAAGGCGATGCGACCTTCGCATGTACACGTATATGTACATACGTATCATTTCCTGTGTTTAAAAGAATAATCACTTAAAATTGCCATAAAATAGTTTAGATTAGATATATAATTGTCATATTTACCAAATTTGGATCCTTTCCTCGCGACCTCGAGCAAGCATAGGATGACGTGTTTTTCATTTTTCCTCATGATGAGGTCGTCAGTTTCGAAGAGGAGGCACTCGAAGATGTTCAAGGCGTTTCTGCACCACGTTATAAAATTGGAGACGTTGTCTCTGGCGAAGAATGTCGCCGGTCGTGCAGCTGGGAAGAACGACACCGACGGCAACGGAGAACATCTCGCCGGAAGACCGCGAGCCACTCTCTTCCCCTCGTGCTCGATTGCCGATTCTTTCACATTGTTGGCGTGCTATAAAAAATAAAACAAAATTCAAATCAATATCGCTCAAAGTTTAGCGACCTTAAGATAAAATATCGATGACCTAAGGCGATAAATTTCTAGCTCATTATCGAGTGCATTCGCAAGTCAAAATCAAATCAATAACGAATAGGAAACTGCGATTTCGCATAAACCAAGGATACGGCATCGATTAAAATCAATTTCTGGGTTTCTAATGAGGTTAACGTCCGAACATTTGATCAGGCTCCAGCCATGATCTTCTTTCGATCGTGACGTTTTGTTCGATTGTTGCCATTTCAACGTCCGAAATGATCGCTGTATTTAATCGTTGGCTGACAATCGTCGCTAATGGTTTCCCATGATCAGGTGTTTAGCGATGCGGCACAAGGTCATAGGTCTATGGTTCAATGTTCCGTCCGGATAATCGAGTTGCGATCGCATGAATATCCGCTTGGATGCAATAGCAAAATTTGCAATATACGGGCATTAGCAATAAACTCGGAAGCGCCGCCGCTGGGAATTTGCTTATTTTAATTGGTAATGAAGATGGTATTTTATGGAGAGAAATGCCGAGGTACAAGATTAGCTAAAAGAAACGAATTTCTGCATATTGAATTAAAATCTCGAGGATTAACAGAGCATCCAACATGTATCGCTAGCGTGTGCGGTGAATTGACACATTGTCACCCCGGGGTGACTATAGCGGTTAAACTAATCGCAGGCGTATTTAACAAGTGATGGGCAATGGATAAAAAAAATAACTTTTCATCTGTTGAAATACGATACAGTCAGTTTTCGACTTAAGCGATTTTTGTCTTACATCCCCATTGTGATAATAAAAATAGAAAAATAATATTTCTTCCTCCGAATGCAACCTCTATTATTCAAGCAATGGATCAGGGCGTAATACATATTTTTTTATTTTATTTATTTATTTATTTGACTACGATGGATGAATGGCAGAAACATTCCAAAGTGCCATTCATATATATATAAAGATTTTGATAAAGATTCTTGAGTCTCTAAAGATGCAAGGGGAATGAGTCTCTCACACTAATATTCTCCGAAGTGTCAAACCACGACACTGGTTAGTTTTCAATATTATTTCAGTTGGTTTGAAATTTATTCTTTAAGCAGTAAGAGCTGTTTTCAATATTGGAAAATACAACATTTATAAAGCTGTTCAAAATATTGGTGATGCCTGGAGTAATGTTGCAATATATACCATGAGTAACATATGGAATAAGCTTATCCCTCGATTGATTGAGAAGAGTAGTACACTAACTGAAGAAGTTGTAGTCATTCAAGATCTTGTTGAAAGTCAAGAAATGACCAAAGAACTGAATTCAAATCTAGGCTAATAAGATTTCGTTGCTTTGACACACATTACAGTCCGTGCACGCGTTTTCGCGGGCTAGCGAACTTCGGGGTTCAGTCCGTTCACGCGTTTACGCATGATAAATACAAGGCAAATATACTATTAAAAAACCTACTGCTAGCGTGACATTAATTTATCTTTTGACTGCTAAATGGTGACTCAAATATTGAATATCGTATAATATTCCCGGTTTTTACGAAAACATTGGTAAAAATTCGCGCGAAATTAACGGACTGTAATGTGTTTAGTCATTTAGTGGAAATGAGCAACGATGTATTGATAGAGCTTGAGAACGGGCGAAAAGATTTTTTTTTCAGAAGAAGTGGAATCAATTGAACAACCCAGGTATTGTATGTTGCTATTATATTGCTGAGTATTTAAATATAATCCAGAATGGATTATAGATCCCAATATCGAACAATTACGGTATCCAAGAAATATACAAGGATTTGACCAAAAATAAATCACAAAAATTATTAACAGTATTAAGTAAGGTTAAAATCTCTCAAGTCAAGTCAAGAATTTACTTCTAAATTATTCCTAAAGCTTTTTCAGATAAGTGATGATTAACATTATGACAACAAAATATTTCACCACTTACATCTCTCATCGTTCGAAAGAGGAGAAGTTAATTTGTTGCCATAATATTTTTTTAAAGCAGTAATTAAGCTCTGAATGCTTTTAATAAATATATCATATATTAATAGAATAAATGTTTATTTTTTTGTACTACGATAGGAATAATACACTTTTATATAATTTTAATACATATAAAACAGTCAATAAAAATCAATTAACGGAGAATTTTCTTAACAAGATATTGTGATTATTGTGATAAGATGTTTTTCGTTACTACAAAATAAAAACGATATATCGTCGATCAGCAGTCAAAGGGATAAGCAATTAAATTCCGATTTACATAGTTAAACTCGAAACTAGAATCTATAAATCAATCAAACATTAAAATACTGTAAAAGTGTTTATGTTGTAGAATAAGAATAATAGATTTGATAAATTTAGATCTGATTTTATATTCGTTGAATATTCCGGAACTTATCACACATATTTTAAGAAGATTTTTCATACAGTGTACCTATTGTTTCTATCCAGTAATAAATTGCTATTGTTAAAAAGTATATTAATTATATTTCTTCTGTTTTGTAGTCGAGTAAAAAAACAGCATAGTTTTTTATGTTTGTTTAAAATTAATTATTTTGCACGAGTAATTTATATATAAAATCATTGTGCTTGTTAAAAACAGGAAATGTTCTTGTTTTTGTTGTATTTAAAAAAAACTAGGTTCAGAAATCTATTGACATTATAGTATCTCTGAATTTCTCAACCACTCTTATAAAAATAAAAATTCCAGTCAAGATCCATGGCTTATACAAACACCACATAATTCCACTTGGGATTCGGTTCATATAATTAACTAAAGCTTTAACAACAAAAAAGTATATATTTAAATTTAAAATCGAGTGGAATTCCGCATTTAAATAAAACACCAATTAAATCTCTCAAAGATCGTTACTGGATTTTAATCAATTTTTAAAAAAACAAGTGGTCTTTTAATTAAATTACATATAAATTCCTTACGGGATGCTTTAAATTGTCACTATACAAGTGTTAATTGTCAATTTTTTTAAACAATTAATTAACAATCAAGGTTAATTAACGAATGGGTCGTAAACAATATTTAAACAAGATCCAATTAATGTGTTAACTTATTTAACAAAAAAATATGTCAAAAAATACTTTAATTATTTAAGATCTGATTATATGTAAATATTCTAATTTTTTTTTATAGATTTTCAATCAACGCTTTTTTAGTTGATGCCTTTTTTTTAAAAATACCGGTTATCAAATCAATATGACGAATATCTTACAAGTGAAAATGTCTTGTATTTTAATTATATTTGCAATTCAGGCGTAAATCGTGTCAAAATGAAGAATGCGTAAAATTACATGTGACAGTGATAATTATCTTTTTTTTTTTTTTGAAATATCAAAAATAGTGAATCGCTTAGTACCATGCGTATCAGAACGGAATAATGATGCAAAAATTATTCGCGTGCGACAATAATGTTCCGGGAGCAACGACAGTATTTTTTTTTTATTAATGCCATCGATGTTTTATTGCGTTTTCACATATTGAAGAATAATATTTATTCATCCGTTTCAATATCGCTTGATTGAATTATGCACAATAAAAGCGGAAACATTAATATAAAATAAAATATATAGAGAGGCACCCATTATTATCCAAATGAAGGGACTTCCTGTCATTGCAAGATGCAATGTATGGTCACGTATGCAGGGGTACGGCACCTAAATGCACTTATGAAAATATAAAAGTTAGTGAGCAGCTGATATTATTTTAGGGCATCTATAGCGTTCAATCGATGTGTAGAGGAGGGTTTTTGACATACCACTTATCACAGGGGGAGTGAGGCTGAGCTCTAATCCTGTCAAACGCATTCGACTCTCGTACAAATCATAAGTTGGCACTCTACATAACCACTTTTTGCAAATTGAATGCGCGATTTATGTTTACGTATGATTTTATGGGGATAAGGAACCAACCATAAAATATAATTTAGTGCGTGGAAAGCTGTCAATACGCTTTGAATAATAATATTTTAGATATATAAACTAATTCTATGCATTTATCAACCGAATGTGGGTCTATACAATTAATTAAAATTGCATTTATGCATTCGATTTTTGAAAAAAAATATCTATATAAAGAAAATTTAATTTATACCAACCACAATAACAATTTTAATTCTTATAAATCATAAAAATAAAATTCGATCAAGTTTCTTAGTCGTATTAAAATATTTATAAATAAACATTAAAACATTGCTCAGTTTTTACACGGTTTTGAAATAACATGATCCAATAAAAAAAATGAATATGTACTATATTTTTACACGATCTATTGAATATCCCAATTATTTCTTGAATAACTCTTTAAATATAAATCCTATACGTTATATATTTTTGTATCTGTCTAAAAAAAGTCTAAAGAATAAATATTTCGAATTATCATTGTCTTTTATTGTATACAATCGCGAAAAAAAAATAAACAATAATATTCGCTACTGTCGCTCGCATCCAGTACGATATGCCGAGTGCTAGTGAAACGAGCGATTGTCACTTGCTGCGGGAGCTCAGTCTGCGGCGAGACATCGCCGAGAGCATTTTCATTTACGCGTCATATTAACACATTGCTAGAGACACATATTTTAGCATCTATTTTTTTAAAAAAATAGCGTTTAAAATGACAAATTTTAGCATCTATTTCGCGTTTATTTCTTAATTACGAATTTGAAGTTAAAAAGTCTAATTTATACATATTTTTTAAAATGATATATAAAAACATTTGAAATTTAATAGAAATACAAGAATACACCGATTAAAAATTATATAATGATTAAAATTTATTAAAGTTTATAATCGAGCATGTTTTTATTGGTTGAACACTGTCTAATTACGTCGATCGTTAACAATTAAATTGTACGTACTAAAAAACCGTTCTGCGTCAACACTATTTGCAGGACACCAAATTGATTGAAGGGCAGTAAAAGTTGAAGAGTATCAACTTTTACCCCACTTTTAATATTACCTGATAAATTATTAAAAAAATGTGAATTTTAGCACTCTAAACATTGAGTGGTTGTTAATGTTGTAAACAAAGGTAAGTTTCTTATTACCGATATCGTTTCATCAATTTGGAAATTACATCTACTTCCAGCTACATGTGGGTTGAACAGATGATTTAAGATTTCATAAAACCATTCGTTTCATTTATATTTAAATGTGACTCAGTTTTAAACCGGCACGAAGCAAACAAGAATATCTATTAATTCTGGCAATTGTGTTTATTATAACCAGAAGTAGTTTCCTGGCTTTTCATAGGCAAAATGCCACCTATGTTTAACCGAGATTTTTTTATTCCCATAATTTCCGGCCCACAATAAATGGGAAAAGGGGTACGAAGATCCTTCTAATTTATCAATTAAATTAATCAATTTATCGCATATCTCGCTAACAAATTTTCATTGAATTTTTAATGTATTTGTATTTTTTGCTACACTTTTTATATCACAAAACAAGTACCAACCTAAGTATGTGGCATCATAGACAATATACAAGAGTTGACCATAGAGTCTGGAAGGATTCTCTTTAGTCATTCTTCAAGAAAATCGATATATGGAAAATTCTCTATTCGCAATTTTCAAAATTTCGCAATTATATCGCATTTATCGCTTCTATCGCTTCTATCTCGCATTTATCGCAAAATGCGATAATCACGTATCTCTACACATTGCCTACGGGGGACGTGGATTCCAAGTCAAAAGCGTATTTGTGTATGTCCGGGGCGCGCATAACACACGCTAGCCGACAAAATCAATTACGCCCGTTCCAATTAATTCCGTTTAGTAACCTGCTTTCGGATTTAATTTTTTTTTACATTAACTATCCAGCAAATGTTGAAGTTAAAGTAATATAATTTTCGGCTCAATATCTTGATTAATAAAAGAGTTATGATTTTTTTTGGAAAAGACGACGTTTCACCAAATTTCGGCGAATGCGCCCCGCCCCAGCGCAAGTTTGACCGCGATTCGCCCCGTAGGCAATGTGTTAATTACTTAAAAAATCCTAAATATCGACCAAATTATGAAGCATACCTTGAAAAATTATTTTTATTCTAAGAATAATCGAAGACATCGATGAAGAATTCATGGAATAGGAGTTGCAGTCATCAACAAGTCTTCAAGATGTAAAGAAAGTGACATTTTGATGTGCATTATTATTATTTTTACACGATTTTCTGTACCACAACGTTGTTAGGGAACAAAAAATCAATTTTATCACATTTTTACACGGTTTTTGGTGGAACGTGTATACAATACACAAATAAAATATTTATAAATGATCCCATGCCTGTTTTGAGCTAATTAATAAATGATCCTTTTTTTTGCAGTCCCTCTATTCGCCGCATTTTTTTAAAAATGTGTTACGTAAAAGTTTCGTATAAATATTTATATTCATTCAGACGTGTTGAGCCGTTATTTCGGCCCACAAAATTGAGAAAAACAGTTAAATAAATTATGGTAAAGCACTAAATCGATTTTCCTTTTGCAAGGTTTGCCACATTCCATACTTAGAAAAAACGTGTAAAAAAGATAAATTACATTTTTAGTAATATATTGTTTTAAAAAAATGTTTTATTTCACAATAACCTAGTAATATAGTATCAAAAATTGATTTTAGTGACATGTTGGATATATTAATGTAGATAAACAAACTGTCTAATTTAATTTATCTTGATGAAGAAATAGCAGAAAATTGGTTTCAGTTACATCGTGTTATAAAAGAAGCAGTTGTTACATGTTTTTAAATAAAATGGATTTTACATACTATTTTTTTATGGGTTCTATGTGAATTTTAATGGTTTCTGATTAAATTGAATATAAAAAAAATCTTATGCTACTGTTTGATAATAAGCATCCGTTTATACAAGGCTTCAAAAATATTTTGATGAGAAAATTTGTTTCTTGATAATTATTTCAGATTTTTGCATAATTCTTCTATTTACGTCTTAATGCATAAATTCGTGTTCTTTCGAAACATATTTAGAAAGAGAGTAATTAATAATTCTGATTTCGTATTTTGCTCCAAGTTAAAAAATATATTTCTGTTTTAATGACATCCTTTGACATTTTCATCGAATGATACGAAAAATATATTAATTAAATTGCTTAATTATAACGGCGCCTTATAGAATGCCGTTGTTTTTTTTTTAATAACAAGACAAGTCCCAGTAAATTAAAATCAATTATCCCAGAGCCCACATATGGAATATCGAGCGAGAAAAAAAATATGCAACCAAAGCATACACGATCACGATTCATTAGTGACATCCCACGAGTTGCATTAAATCACCAAATCATCGTTGATTCGTTTCAATTGACCAAAGTAGTGCATGGGGCTGATGCGCTCATACATCAAGATTTAACCGCTCAAAACAATTTAATTCAATTGAATAATCAACGAACATTTCGATGATAATAAAAAAATGCAACAGATTTGCTCGTCTGATGATGATTCACAATGAAATTATGCACGCAGATGATGATGATGATGCTGCTGAATATTGTGCAATAGCATTGGGCAACGGCGATTGTTCGCCATGCAACAATCGCGCGAAGAAATTTTCGGGATAATCGAGTTAACCCTTTTGCGGTCGACGATTTTCGCGAAAATTTATTGTTACATTTTAAATTCAATGAGCACTTTCTATTCTCTCGCCTATTCTAGTGCGGCCACCATACAAATTAACCATGTGAACTATGTCAATAAAAGAGAATGTTTACTGTTACACACATATGTACATAGTGGTCGTAGTGATGAGCAAATCGATTATTTATCATAGATATAACGAAAAAAAAAATGGAAAATTACTAAAACGCTAGTGATGTCGGTGATAAACGCAAAATTAAACAATGATGGATGTGACGTCGGTCAAAGGTTGAATGATAAATGATACCGTTGGATAAATATAATATGCACAACTTGATCAAACACCGCGTTGATTTAGCAATAAAATATGATTTAACGACGTTCGTCGGAATATTAAATCAAATTTTAATCGTTCAACATCGCATTGTGCTCGGAAAATTGCTAAATTTCAGTCGGCGTACAAAGAATTTGCGGTTTTTTTTGCACAAATGGAAAACCGGACGTCGAGATCGCATTGTTATCGAAATATTTTTCATAAAAAAAAGATCATTACCGCAATGCCCGCAGGCGATTAACTTCGTGAACCAATTATGACGTTAAACAATGCTGACCGGTCATACGTGCACGATGGCAAAAGTAAACAACTTCCGTTTAGGAAGATGCGAAAAAAAATGGCATGAGAAAATCAACACGCAATATAACGCCCAGAGAAATAGTCCGCGGCATAGTAGGTCGACCATTATCGCTCTAGACATGCGATAATATTATATTAATTTAATGAAAAGTTTTAAAAACAACATAAAATCGTATGTGTGTGCAAGTCTGCAACTGGCGCCAGATTGGTATCGCATTGCGGTCTTATGTGGTTAAAACACTGGTAAGGCACAGCGCCGTGGTCATCGTGTGCAGAAAATTGATCACTGATAATACCATAGTTTATTTATAAAAAAATATGTAATATGTTTATTTTTGTTGTGCGGTGCTGTGAGGGTTAATAAACGGAGCACGTGCTCTTGACACCTGAGTGCACACAACATGAGGTTTGCAGCAAGTGCAATGTATCACTGTTGAAGAATTCTTATCAATATGACGTCATGTAATGGATTGTCGATATTACTACTTATGCAGATATTTATTTATTGATTTTATTTTTTCATAAAGATAATGCGTGATTGGCATTGTAGAATAACACAGGTGGCCAATCACGCATAAAAACATAATAGTAACAAAAATAACATATATTTACATAATCGGCCAAATGGTTGAGCAGAGTAATAGCTCTGGTTACCGGAGAGTTTCTGAGAGCAACTGTCCTCGCATTTGGCGGAAGAAAAAGCATACGCGAACGAGCTCGATGGTAGTTAGGTGCCGCCCATAAGGACAACTCGCACAGTACAAGAGCGTTATGAACAATAGCTTGAAGAAGTACTTTGCCAAGTAAATCGAACTTTTTCTCTCGAGGGTTACTGTAGACATGCGCTGGGGTATAAACTTGGGTAGAATCCAAACTCCTTCATGTAGAGATATTTAAGAAGTTTATTCTGTATCTTCTCCTATCTGAGGGAACTCGAGGCGTCATAAGGCACCCATATAATGGAACCTGGTTCAAACAAGCTCTGAACCAATGCATCGTATACCATTCGTATGACTATTTTTTTTTTTTTTATTATTCTACAACCGATCTCGGGTCTGTTATTATTTAATATAAAAGTTCTTCAGAAACTTTCAGAATGTTTCGAACCCACTTAGTTTAGAGAACATTATTTTTAAAAGCCGTGTTATTTCAAAGAAGTGCAACATCGTGGTATAGAAAATCGTGGAAAAATGTTATTAATGAAAATCTAATAAATAAAATATACTAATATTATTCATACATGTGAAATTTAATCAAGAAAAAAATACTAATGTGTTCTTATGATGCTTTTTGTTTATAATGTCTGTCCTGTGTCATTGAATTTCTTATAACAGACGGCCTTCGACTTTCGCACATAATTGGTTCCTGAAAATATGTGTGAATGTTGAATGTTCAAACGTAGAGGGATGTAAAAGAAAGATTTAGAAATCTTCAAATATTAACTCAGTACTTGTTTATTTGATTTGCAAATGACTTGAAACCATTCTTTATCTTTCCCTTTTAATGCCAAGTTCAGTTTCAATCAATTTCAATTCAAGTTTTCTATTAAGAAGCAATGTCAAATGGTTTTTAGAAGGTTTATGTCCAAAGGTAACTGATTTTTCCTTCGATAGGAATGTACGATGAGGCATTTTTTGCCAAAATTAAACCGTCTCCTCTAAATTGAATATTTAGCTAGAAGAGTTTTGGAAAATGAAAAATCTTCTTTTAATCTAATTTAATCTAGCCTTAGTTTAAATAATTGAAAAACTCAGAGGGATATTGTTTTCATATTGATCAATTGATGTTGACAAAGGTATTTCGACTGCATGAAGGCGAACAATTTTGGATTATCAACAAAAAAATTTAAAATGAGCGAAATAGCGAATTGTGCGAAAGACGAAGTTCGCCTGAATTAGGAAATTTGCTGTCCTTCTGTTTCTATTTTTTAGTGGACCGTGTTATTTCAATTTAAAAACCGGCCAAAAGATACTTGGGGGTGATTCTTAGATAAATATTAAATTATTTCTCATACTCTTTTATTATAATTATAGTAAAATACCGATATAACGGACTGATGCAAACAAAGTAAGTTATTTAATAAAGAATATTTTTTGAAAACAAAATACATTATGTATTATATATAAAAATGGAACAGAAAAACAAAAAATATAATTATTGTATTAATAATAATAATATTCATTAAAAAAGACTGTATTTTTTTTCCACATTCAGCACACCCATCAAGTCCACCGTACGCTACTGATAAATACGCTACTGGCCAATTAAGTGTCAAGTGAAAAAAAACTATATTTTCTTTGCTAAATAAATTAAATCATTTAAAAATAATATTTAATATCGAAATATCCCCCTGATAATTTTTTAAACAAATCTAATTATTTCATATATTTTTGTTATATTGAACTAAAATATTATTTTACCAGCTCAGATTGAATAAATAAAAATTTGTGTGTATGAAATAAATTTGCACGATTTTTTCCAGCATTTGTTAGACAGCAGTCTGCAGCAGATATGGCTTCAATTCTCTCTAATTTGCATCGGCAACAATTGCATCCTGTGCACTATCAAACGCCGAGACGACAAACACTACAATCCACGCGAGATCTCCAGGAATGGCGAACAGCGTCCAATAGGAATTCAAAAACACCGCGGTGACTCACCGCCATACAGGTTTAGATGCAAATAGGGACCCGCGTTGTCTGGGCTACCGGGAGATCATCAAGATATTACGCGGACATTGAGTCATTAGCGAAATGTGATTAGTCCATTGGTGGTCTGAAAAAGGGCCTGTGTCATAATTCAGTCTCGAGCACCGCATTCCGAAAATTCACCATACCCGTTTCTAGTAATTGACAAATAAAGCCGGGCGTTTACAAATGTTTTAGATTGCGAATGAATAACAGCGAGACGGCGAGCACCTAAGGCTCTGGACTGGATGACTCAAAACTGGTAGGTGCTGCCCGAGACAGAACTGGCAGAACGACAATATCCCCATGTATGGCAGCTTGGCGATCAATGGGTCGTGATGCAGAAGACGGTCTCCGAGGGACGCTCAACTCAATGCCGGCAATTAAACGGGATGAATCCATCAATGAAGACGTGGATAAGGCATTGTCGGCCGTACTGGATCTCTAAGAATAACCATTCAAACAATATTAGCAGAGCATTAACCTAGCCGTACCGATGGGGTCTATTTCGGACTCCAAGTTTTTATATTTCTTGAATAATTCTTTTAATATAAATAATACATGTCAAAAACTGTTTGTATTTGTCTAACAACAATATTGTTATTATAAGTTTAAATACAATGGCACGGATTCGATGTTTTTATCGCTCCGTACGGAATATGAGCGAGAAAAAACATCGTACTGTGCAAGAGTTGAAACCGATCCGGGACAGTCGCGGCGGGCCGTTGTCTGTGCGCACGTCACATCAAAATTAGATCAATACTTTGGATTTTTCTACTAATATCAAACAGTCAAACGGAAAGAAATGTCATCTTTTCTGGTGCCACACTTTAAAGCCAATTTGTCACTGGTTGCCGTTAAATTAGCACGTCGTATTTGGTATCGTTTTGAAGCTCTGTTTTTAATCTTGCCATTTTTTTTTCTTTGCCGTAGTATAAAAATGCAGAAGCTTGAGATTGAAGAAACACATTTGCGGTATTTCGTGTTGTTTTTATTTGATAAGGGATTAAAGCCGAAAGAAGCTACAAAGACCATCTGCGATATTTAAGGAGACGTCTTGAAACTGCGAAAGTGCTTTAGATGGTTTAAAAATTTCAAAAGTGGTGATAGGGAGTTAAAGGATAAACCAAAAACAGAAAGACTCCTTAAAATCGACAATGACGTCCTAAATTCATTGGTGGAAGCTGATCCGCGTAAAACAGTGCAGGAATTGTCACATGACCTTGGCTGTCCAATAACAACTGTGCAAGATCATTTGAAAAGGTTGGGGGAAAAAACAGGCAAGGAATTTGGGTACCGCACGATCTCTCCTCAACGGCCTTGGAGCATCGTATTACAATTTGTGCATCTTTATTGTCCAGACACAAAACAGATCCATTTCTCAGAAGAATTAGTACTGGGGATGAGAAATGGGTCCTTGAGACCTGTTGGCTGCCTCATCATAGGATCACGAGAAGCCCGACTGGGAGTCAATTGCCACCTCCCCGTGTTCCTGAACGATCCTCCCGGGATCTCGTTCCGGGAAGGGGCCCAAGGCGTACCACCCGACAGGGATCCCACTCCTGAATGATGGCGACTCTCGCCAAGGATCCCCAGTTGGTTTCCGGTGACGTTGATCGCCACCGTACTCACATCTAGCACCGCGAGGAGGTCAGGGACCAATGTAGCCACCGGAATTCCCTTCCGGGCACCCCATCCTTCCAGGAAACCAGCGGCCACGCTAGATGGTTAACAACAACAGGAGAATTTTACAGCATGATAATGCAAGACCTCATCCAGCAAAAATCACCCAGGATAAAATCAGAGAACTAGATTTGGAACTTCTGCCACATCCACCATATTCACCTGATATAGCACTTCGTGATAAAAACATTGCGAATGTTAAACAGGTGAAAAATTACCTGGGTTTATATTTTAATAGTAAACCGACAGAGATTTACGCGAATGGAATTAAAAAGTTGCTTATGTTATGGAGGATGATCATAGACAATGAGGAAAATTATACACCAGAGTAATATTATGTGGCTTTTTCTGAAATATTTTTTTTGTAAGGTATTGTCAAGGTATTGTCGAAGAATTTATCAATTCTTGTCTTGAAATTTTTATGCATTTGTTTAATACAAAATAGACCCCCATCGGCCAGCGGCGTTGATTTCGAGCCGTCGTAACGTATCGGTTAAAAATAAATGGCAACGACCACCTGTTGGAGATATGGAGTCGATATCGGATACGTTTGCCCTTTATTAAGTTCAAGCATGTTCCCTAGTTAAAGTTTCATTAAAAAAAACAACGAGTTGAATGCCATAGCTTTTGTTCTCGTTCATACAAAAACAGAATGAGAATTTTCAATGGAAAAATGAAGAGTATTTGGAACGCGGCCAAACTGCACTGCCTATAATTGGATCTTGTCCCCGAAAAGGATGGCGTATTATTAAAACTTATGAAATTCTAATTCAGCATAAATATGAAAAAAAAATCGCATAACTTAATTTATACAATTAAAACCATATTTATAAACGTGCAATTAAAAACATTAATAATGTATAATGCGGAATTTGCAAACCCCTGCCTTGAAGATAATGCGCAAGGACGAGCCGCGACAGAGGTTGTTAAACTTTAATTAATGACGGCGCGCATAAAATTATGCTACACTGTATGCGATGAACCATCGGAGTTAATTAAACCCATTTTTATTATTTATGCGTATTTATGAGTATAATAATTGAACTATTAGAGTGAATGGCGGACTGTGACAAATTCAATTTGCATTAAGGTCCACAATGCGTTTGGCTATAAAATGTTTATTTGGACGTCGGTCGTAAATATAAATTTGCAATGCAGAGTTGTGCAAGTTGATTTAGTGGAATAATTTAATATCCCTGATAATAAATACGCGTAAATTAATCTTTCGTCAAATGGTTTGATTTATTTTGACGCAAATATCTATGGATTTTAAATGGAAATGGCTGGAATTCGCGTACAGTGGCGTAACATTATTTGAATCTATGTTTTCTAAATAAACCACTAACTATAAAAAGCGTTTTATTTGACCAAAGTTACAGTTATATTTAAATTTTCTAAAGATATTATTAATAGTCTGATTACTAAAAGGATAATCCATAGGATTTTGTAAAAATTGTTATTACTAATAAAAATGATTAATAATATATAATATCACTTTCTATTATTGTTCCTGAGTTAATGATATTTTTTTAAACCTGATAAGATGCTGAAGATGACCCATTTCTCAAATGATTAACCGTTTGAGTACCGCAAAATATTAAGCCGTCTTCATATACAGCGATTTTTTTATATTTATTAAAAAATAGGACTTGAGGACTTAAGTTAGACTTAAATAGGACATGGACTAAGAGTCAAAATTTCATTTTTTTTATACGTATTTTACACGGTATTTGCGTCATCCCCGCACGGAGGACACATATGTCCTCGCGGTACACAAACGGTTAATATAAAAACATGGATATTATTTAAATTACTTTTAATAAATTAAAGAACAAAATAAATTCTGACCGAAATGTAATGAACATTTAAGTAAAAACTATAAAATGAAAATACACCAATTGCTTGATTTAAGTAGTTACGTTCTATGAAAAGCCGTGTAAACAAAAATCGCGCAAAAAAGACATGGGGCTAATGCAAAACCATGGAATACGTTCACGGAAATTAAAAAATCGCGTAAAAAAGACGAATCTCATCTCATCAAGTTAAGTTGATGAAACAACACACTGTTAATAATTTAAAATTAAGCGAATTTGGTGAATTAGAAAAATATTTTTAAGTGGCTTTTTTAAACTAACTCGTATTAAAAACCGTGCTAGTTCTAAAACCGCGTAAAAAATTGCCAACAACGAGATGCATACATAATTTTCAATTGCAATAAATTTCAGTTATATATCTTAATATTTTTAAAAAAAATGGATTACTCTAAGAATAAAAATAGTTGTTCCATTATATGCTTAATATGACACTTGAGGCGTGTCAATTGCACGTTTCACTCGCACTCGGTACATCGTACAGGATGCGAGCGAGGAAAAACATTGCGCGTATGGCAACCGAAGCGATTATTTTATTTTTATTCGCAATTGAAGACAATAAAGGACAAAGATTGTTCATTCTATGGACTTTATTTAGACAAATACAAAAAGTACACAACATGTAGAATTTATATTAAAAGAGTCATTCATGAAAAATCATAAACTTAAGGTCCTAAATTGGCACGGCTAATTATTGTTACACTAGTATGCTGATTTTTATAGCCCCGACCTAACATAATAATCCCGGATTCATCGTTTCTTTTGATGAATCGAGGTTCCATTGTATACACAGTCAACCCTCCTATAACGTTTCCTGTAAATCGCTGTTTTCTACAAAATTCTAATATTTTTAAGGTCAATTTAGATATTTCGTATATCTATACAGTGGAATCCCCAATTACACTACTCTGAATTACGCGCTGAGTTGAAATATTCTCCGGAAATCCCCCAATTGCGCGGTCGCATTCACATACAGTCAAACGTTGTCTAACGCACACAGCCGGACGGCTTCACTCCCCCAATTACACGACTCCAAATTACACGGTCCCGATTTTAGTGTTAGTGGGGGTTTAACTGTAATACATTGCCGAGCGAAATAAAGATCAATGCTCCTTGGTTGACAAGAGGTTTAGACAACGATTTAGAGGAAACGCTAGAGGAGGGCTGTTCCAAGCAAGGAGCCATAGATGTCGCTAGCATGCTATAATTGAAATGAAATATTATATATATCAAGAAACAAGCGTCAACAGATGGCGCCAGCTACCCAACTAACAAAATATTGAATGTCGTACATAATTGGGACCCCAAGGATTTGGAATCTTCAGTAACAACTTTTACTCCACTTTATATTTTGGAGTTTATAAGCGATAAAGTGTCAATGAATTTGATGAATTATTAAAAATTAAAAATAAAAAAAAAAACGTTTAATGCTCTTTGGTTGACAAGGATTTTTTGTAAAAAGCAGCGATTTAGAGCAAACGCTATAGGAGGGCTGACTGTATTATGTATTATAAATACATTGTTGTATGTACAAAGATAAAATAAGACAGTGTAAAAACCACTGGTTTACTGGCTACTTATATAATTAATCAAAAACTGTAGATTTACGAAATGAGATTGGGAGCAGTGGACAGAAGCGCGCGACCTCGAAAAATAATCCTCTCTCAATATTTATCCCAAAATCCTGAAAAACGTTTTTTTTCATTTAAAATCAACCGATAATTCAATGTTTATTTCAGAATCTTTTCAAAGTCAATTTGAAATAAAAAATAAAGCAAGGATTATTCGCATTATTTTAGCAGATGGAGCTTGAGCTGCCCATGCGACCCGAGTCACCCTTCTATGGACAAGTCGTAAGTTGCACTACAGAATGGTCTTGTAACATGGAGAGACTCGAAACAAAAAAAAAAACATATGGCGACATACGATTCCGTGGCTATTTTAGGATTTTTATGGATTCTGAACGTCGATAAATGCGTTTCGTGATTGCGGCCACGCTCCCACACCGAGTCAGGTATCGAGTACCGCATTAAATCACCGGTGTGACATTTAATATTAATACAAATATTTTTTGCGACGGTTATAATTTGAAATATGTAAATTATTTCGGCGACGATTGTAATTTAGAACGAAAAAAACTCGAGCGTGATTGTCAGTCATAAGCCAAAAAATGTCTTTTGAGCGATCATATCGCCGGCTACTACTCGGTGGTCCGGACCAGGTACATATCAGCCAATCGGTCCACTATATATACATAAAAAAATATATAACATATATTAGATAGAGAGAGGCTGTGGCTTAGCTTAATTATTCAGCTGCAGATTGTTATCGGCAATGGAACACAGTTACTGCAGATCGGTTAAATTGTAACGGCTCTATCTAACATCAGCATCTTGCATACTCGATCGGTTCGATTGTAAACAAAGTGCTTTAGAAAATCTCTAGTATTTATATACATATGTGCGTGTAAATAAAATTTTAAGGATCAGTTGAAAGCCGCCCAGGAAACGGTTAATATTTAAACATTTTTAACCGTCATCTATTCCATCCGGTCCATTTCTATGCGTGCATGAAGATACAATTTTAGCTTCGGTGTATTTTTAAAAACCGGAAGAATTAAATTTTATACGAGGCGCCACTGTCTGCGTGTTGTTAATGCCGTATAGTGCGATTTTTTTTGTTGCAATTTGCGAAGTGAGACATAAACGTTGGCATTAAAAGATTATATATCATCCTCATAACAACACCCACTTGTTATATGCCAACCACTGAAATCTACAGGTGTGCAATGGCTATGAAATTCGATATGGGACTGTAAACCAAACGCGCTTAAGCCCCGTGAAATGGCTTCTCGCCGTATGATCATAATCTAAAATGTCAATTTCCATTTGGAAATATATATACAGTAAAACCCTGTTTTTAAGGGACCGATAAATAAAACATAATTGGAGGGAAAACATAGATTCCAGGATTCACGCATATCACTTAGGTACTAATTTTTTGCTTTTTACAGCTCTTACGATCTTATAATTCGTCTAGTACGTGAATCAATGAAAAAATAATGTTTACGGTAAAATAGCTTTTAAGGCCCTCAATAAGCCTCTTAGCTTACCTCCTTGACATTTTTAAAGCACCGAGGTATTTGTGCTTTTTCAATTACTAACGCGGGAAACTTCTCACTGCCATCTAAATTTTACTTAATTTCCCTCCATGGCAAGTTTTAACATTGAAGGCGAATGTCTTCGAGGTAAGGACATTGAAGAACAGTCCTATTTCATCAGCATTAAAAATATCTCTACTGCAATTACAGCAGGAACGTCCCTCTGCTTCTAATCTTCAGCATTGTCCAAATCAACCCTTCGAGATTTCCCGCAAAATGATCTATACATCATGGAGTGCCTCTTCTTGCAACGATCTATCCAGGAATTTGATGCAGGAAATCCTTCGATATTTAATCGAGACGCAATGTGCAGGGCTTTATCTAGAATTAATGGACCGTTCTGCTTCCTAATATTCATTTCTAACATTTAAAAACGTCGCGCATTGAATTGCAAAATTTATTCGAATTATGAATATTTCAAACGTAAATTGCGGGAAATAAAAAACGTAAAGGTGAAAAAAAGCTCAACGAGAATAAAATCTGCACTGCGAAGGCAATTATTTTTTTTTAAATAATAATAAACAATTAAAAGCTATTATATTTGACAATACACTCAACTCTTTTTTTACACAAAGGATTTGTTCCACAAAAAACCGTGCAAAAAAATGATGCAATGCGATGCCGTTTATTTAAACATCGGGACGCAATAACGAAATTTAAAATATTAAATATAATTGTTATATTTATGTTATTACAAATATTTCGTGTAAAAAAATCATTATTATTTTTGGACTGTGTTATTTTAAAATCGTTTAAAAAATTCCATTTAAAAAGACTTGAGTGTATATCATCAGGTGATAAATCTATGCGATGACAATATTTGTTTATGTTCATTCATGCAGATATACAAATATAGTTATTTATAAGAACCTAGCATTGTCTCTGAATAAGAAGTTTTGAGACAATATATACCAGGGATGGCTAACCTTTTTCCGAATTGGGTAAAATTTGATATTTTTATTTATTAAATCATGTGGCGGGTCACATAGGTTGAGTAATTAAAACAATAATAAATAAAGGCTTACAAGTTATATTAACATTAAAATTTACAAGCAAAAACTCTTTATGAATAAAAAATAAAAATATTTTAGCTGTTTGAAATTATTCACCTGCTCTTTTGATATGACAATCCAATAAATAATTATTAAGCAAAAAAACGAAAATTGATATTGGTAGCAAATTAAAAATCATTTTATTTTTTATTAAATGAAGGCTTTTTACAATCATTTCTAAAAATTCACCGCGGGTTCGATAATTTCACTCGCGGGTCACTGCGTGACCCGCGGGGTACTCGTTTGCCATCCCTGATATATACTGTATATAATGTCTTTTCTTACAGGGTATATACGTTCCAAAAAAATCCGTGTAAAAAGCGATTAAAAAAAACTGAAGATTGGTTCTATAAATTTAAAAAGAGTATTATTTGCTAAAAGAATTATGGTATGGAAAATCGTGTAAAAAAGGTAGGTAATAATAAAAACTCAATACAAAATATTATTCATTGCTAATTGATAATATACGCGTATATATGATAGTGATTTTGTTTCTGGGAATCGTGTTGTAACAAAAAATTCGTGTAAAATTATTGTATTTATTTTAGTAGATCGTGTTATTTCAAAACCGTGTAAAAAAGAGTTGAAAGTACAAGGGATTTTCAAGAAAACAGTGATTCATAGGAAGCGTTATAAGAGGACTGACTGTATAAATTACTCCGATATCGAGCAGTTAATTAAGAGAGGAAAAGCTTTAAAATGAAAGATCAAGGGATTTTATTTTTAAAGACAATTATTAAAAAAAAGTAATTTTTAGATTCATTAATAAAATGTAGAGAAACTGATCTCTGGATAATAATGAAATTAGATTTTCCATAATGTGACGGATTTCTCTAATCCCACACGTTTTTTTATCTAATCTTGGGTGTATATAAATATCATGATTATTAAATAAATAAATTATAATATGTTATAAGTTATTACACTAGTACAAAGACAACGATATATCTTTGTTCAACAGACACGGACTAAAAAAAATATAATATGTTTATTGGAAAATTCAGGTTATAATAAATAACAGCCATAAAATATATATAAAAAAAATATGTTGAGATACATAAACGGGTGGACGAACTTTTTGTCCACACTTCATATAATATTATAAAACTTTGTCCGTATTTTTATATACATATTCACCCATCTCTTGATTTACACGGTTTTCGATTAACACGAAAACAAATTAACACTTTATGAGCCCTTCACGCCTTTGGGCGTAATTTTGTAGCCTAGCGTTAAGAGCCGTTCACGCCTTTTGGCGTGGCGTGCGATGCACAATGTAATTCTACTATTTGACCACAGATGGATACACGTTCATGTTAGCTTGGATTATCATCACATGAAACCATGCGGCCTCCAAGCTAGGTTGGATGTAAAACCTTGCGGCTCATCAAGTGTTAATGCTGTTGTGTTATCCATAGCTGTTCATATTTTAAAAGAGCATCTCTATTTATTTATTTAACTTAAAGCTGTAGAATGATATCCCTCAAAGCTAAGATAATTTAACGAGCCGTCACACCGGCTCGAAACTCTATGGGGTCTATTTAGTATGAAATTAATATATGTAAATAGACCCCAAGCATTTCAAGTCAAGATATTGATAAATTCTTCATCAATATCGACTTATTTTAAAAATATGGATTATTCTAAGAATCAAAATAATATGATATATATTAGTAGAAAAATCCTAAAAATCGACCAAATTTTGAATTTTTCTACTAATTAATGTGACGCGTAAATTACACGCATACGGCGACGTCTCGTCGCAGACTAAGCCGTACGCCGAGTTCTCGCAGCACGTGTTTATTACGTTTCACTCGCATTTGGCACATTGTACCGGATGCGAGCGAGAAACAACATCGCGCCCGTCCCGAAACAGAAGCAAAAATGGGTCCCAATTAGACTCCATCGGTACGGCTAGGTTAAAAAAACCAATGCATTCACCATTTCAATGAAAAACTTGACCATGCATAACAAAACACGTATAAATTAAAAATAAAGTAAATAAAGATATTAAGTTCTTGGTGACAGTCTGACAGATCATAACATTGAAAAAAAAATATTGAAAGCGACAGTGATGACTCTCAGTCATTTTTATTATCTTCTAGTGAGACTGAGAGCGACGTCATATAATTTTTATATGCATTAGTTGTATTAAATCGTCTTCCATTAAGTATTGGAAAATGTCAAACAATGACATTTTCTAGATCAATGGAGATCATCAACTTTAATTACAGACTTAGGAACGTAACTCTTTCTAAGAAATCGTCTGTTCAAGATCAGAGTATATTGTTTGATTCTAAGTTAAAATTTAGTTTACATGAATCGGACGTGTGTATGAGATCATCAAGAATGTTGGGCTTCGTCTTGAGAAATTCTCATCACATACGTAGCACCTTAGTCATACGAGTGCTATACGATGCATTGGTTCGGAGCTTGCTTGAATCAGATTATATTATATGGGGGGCTTATGACACCTCGAATTCCTTCAGATTAAAGAAGATACAGAAGAAATTTCTTAGATATCTCTACATGAGGGAGTTTAGATTCTACCCAAGCTTATACCCCAGCGCATGGGTACAGGGCTGCCTGAGGTATGTAACCCTCGATAAAAAAAAATGACGATTTACTTGGCAAAGCACTTCTTCAAGCTGTTATACATAACCCCCTTGTAATGTGCGAGTTGCCCTTATGGGCGCCACCTCACTATCATCGTGTGGTTTTTCTTCCGCCAAATGTGGGGACAGGTGCTCTCAGAAACTCTCCGGTAAACAGAGCTATTACTCTGCTCAACCATTTGGCTGATTATGTAAATATATGTTATTTTTTTCAAGTTACTATTATGTTTTTATGCGTGATTGGCGACTTGGGTTATTCTGTAATAGCAATTTCACATTGTCTTTATGAAAATAAATAAATAAATAGCGTTTCAATAAACATTTACATATATTTAGTCAGAATTTACAAAGGAAATACTTGGAATACTCTTTATATGTTACTAAAAACTAGAACCGCGAGTGTTTATTTTTTAATAAATCATTAAGAAATGATTGATATGACACACACAGTTTTAAACACAATTTGCATAACTTAAATATTTAACAAATTAAGATTTCAACGCTGACGAATTTGACTCGGCGTCTAAACTTCCTCGTTGCCATGCCGCGACATGGCACTGTTGCATTTTTTTTTGTGTTACATATTAATCAATTGGTACATGATATACCGACCATGTAAATGTGTATTATAAATCAAAGCCGTACCAACCAAATGATGTAACGTTGATGGATGTCCGTGTCAAATCGAACGTTTCGATCGGCGATCATCGATAGCGGCGCTCGCGACCTTTCATCAATTTGTCGCGACCAATTTCGCAATTGCGAATAAAATCGGCCAAATTGCAGCCGCAGCCCGGGGGTTTTCCTCGGCGGCGAACGACAAAGTCTTATTTATATATTATTTATTTATTTGCGCATTTAATAATTTAAACGGCGCCAATTAGCGGCGAATAAATTAACCAGAAGTAATTATTGGCAGCCGAGATAAAGGCGCATGCGCAGAATTATGGAGACAAGTTCGCCGATAGAACGCGGAGGACAAAGCGGGAGGTCCAGCGCCGCAGACTTTACTTGTTTTCGTTTATTTCGTATAATCTCAGATCTGGTTTTCGACGACCAACCATTGTTCGATGGGACATCCGGTGTGATAGTACCATAAATAAATTCTATGAATCCCAAAAAGTGCATATTATGGTTTTTATACCATATACACTGCAAAGCTGCAGCACCCCCAAGCATATTGAGAAAAAAATATTTTTATACATAGTGTAGACCAAGAGCGAGGTCTGTTCGTCAGCGCTACCAGCGTCGTGTATTGGATGGATGCGGGGCGGCAACGGGGTGGAGGGTTACTGAGTTTTGAAATATATTTTTTTAACACAACGCCTTCAAATATTTTACACACGAGCCGCCATTGGTTTTTAATCTAACATAGCTTGGTAGTAGCGATTTATTGCAATGCAACACGGATAGTACAGTCAGCCCTCCTATAATGTTTCCTCTTAATTGTCGTTTTCTACAAAATCCCTTGTCAACCAAAGAGTATTGACTTTTATTTCGCTCGGCAATGTATTATATATTTACGAAATATGTATTAGACCTTGAAAAAATTAGCATTTTGTGTAAAATATTGATTTAAAGGAAACGTTATAGGAGGGCTGACTGTACTTGAATGGGTGACCATCCGGGGAAATGCCCACTACCTTTTTCCAAGGTTGATACCTCACAAAAGCGAACAGCAAGCAGTAGTAACGCTTTTTAACATGAAATAACTACTGAAATTACAGTCTCTACAGCTTTCATCGAGACGAAAATGTTCATGAGTTTCATCCAAGTACAATAAACTCTCCTATAGCGTCTTTTTCTTATTTTTTTCGCTAAGACTGTTATATTTTGTTGTCAACCAAAGGGCATAGACGTTTATTTCACTCAGCAATGTATTATATTTTTACGAAATATGTAGTTTGACCATAAACAATTAGCATTTTGTAGAAAACATTGGTTTAGTGGAAGCGTTATAGGAGAGGAGTCTTATCCAATCCTTAGTTAATCTGGTCAGATCAACGGTCATATGTCTTCCTAATCTTCTATTGTCCTCTTAAGTTTACAAACACAATTAGTATCTTCGGTCTGTCCGTTTATTTACTTGCCACGTGTATGAAGAAAGCTATTTTCTTATCAGGTATATTGTGAACTCTTCTAATTATTCGCTAAAGCAGTGGTTCTCAACGCGGTGCACCGGTGCGCCGCGAAATAAATGGGTAAAAACGAAAAAACATTTTTTTATATAACTTAAAAAAAATGTCAAAAAAATTGTATGTAATTTAGTATGTAACTATTATTTTTTTTAAATAAAATGTAACAAAAATTATGTCCACATATTTTTTTGACCTCTTAATTTCTGGTGCACCGCCATTTTTTTCCATGATCAAAAGTGCACCGTGACTTCAAAAAGATTGAGAACCACTGCGCTAAAGTATACACGATTCAAACGGTATTATTTTCTATTAAGTAAAGCGAAAAAAAATGACATTTATTATTATTAAATAATTTTTGTTGGTTTTTATGGTCTTTCTCCATAAAATGGACATTTTTTTATCCAACTTTCGTTGGATATAATGGTTTTTTTTAATAAAATTACGATTTCAACGATTCCAAGTGTTTTGATTAACATTTATATTTCTTTTATCTCAAAACGAATGTTACATCGACTAGGTTTTAGCAATTAATAGAAAAATATTCAGAAATATCACAACAAATACAAAAACAGTAGCTTTTTCAGTCAATGAAGGCCTAGGGGTAGACACAGCTACCTCATCCCTAACAACAAACATTTTAAGAAACGGATCGGTTTCATACCGGGACAGTAAAGTTAAAAAATATATGTATTCGAGAAAGCTCTACCCGAAAGTCCGTGCCTCTTTAAATTATCATTTATCGTTGATCATGGATAATCGAGGTCTTATGACAATTGACCTTAATTGTTTAATATGAGTCGTACTTCAATACTATAATATTGAATTTAAAGTGTCATCAACCATTTAAGAGGACCTTCGCCAGTTTTGAACTTTTAAAACGCTGAGGATTCAATATCTCTACATAAAATTTGCAGATAGTGTGGGTAGTTTCATTTGATTTCAATCCTTGACATTTCTTTTCGCTTTACCTAATATATAATATTAAATATGTTAAAAATCGATTAATTTGGATGCTAGTTAAAATTAATATTAAAAATTGTGGACCAGCGTCACTCGTAGTTCTTCGGAAGGCCGACAACTATAAAGGAGTTGATGGTTCCAATAAATTCATTGGATAAAAATAGAGTTGATGAATAGCAGATACTTATCGACATATTGCATTAGAAACAATCGCAGTTGTGCAAAAAACAGTGATAATATTTATATAGAATAAATTAAAAGGAAATTCAATGTGCAAGTATAAATATTATTTTTTTCATCAAATAGAAATTTTCAGCTGAATATTTCATGAAAATTCAAATTTTTTTAAGCGCTATTAAAACAGGTGCGCCAAAATAAATAAACTATCATTAGAAACGTCGCCATTGTTACATAATGACATTGTTCGTTTTATTGCTCATAAGTATGCAAAAAATTACAAATTATGCCACTATTTAAGAAAAAATCGCCATTGTTTATTTTTACAATGGAGTATATCCGAGATATATCATCGAGCTATGTCCACTTGTCAACCTCATCAATTTGTTTTCATTGCTACTATTTATCAAAGCGCCTGGTGCGGGGCTCATTCAACGTCGTGATAATATTTGTTCAAGATATCAAAATATGATCGTCTGCGGAGGATACGTATTGTTCAATACCGCTGATGTTATTGTTTGCACTTTCAATTCGAACACTTTGTTGAATTATATGATGTGGTCGGTGTTGATGTAGGAGGCATGAGGTAATCATCTTCAAGGTGCAGTTCAAATAAAGAAACACAATGCGGGCTTCGCAAAAATAAATATTATTTATATATTTATTGCAGATGTTGAAGACAAATTTGTATTTTTACGGTTTGTGTGCATAACCTTCTGGCAAGTTTGAGTTGTTGCAGATTAAAGGTAAACGACTTGATGACCATTTTATATAATAAAATCATTTAAATATTATATTATAGCTTCAAATTATGAAGACTTGTAAAGTCTTCATGGAGATCAAAGACTGAAACAATTACTGCCAAACAATTAGGAGCTAATTATGGTTAACTATAGTATGCTCTTATTCACTTGGCATATAAAATCGTTTCTTAAAAACAATGATACAGTGGAAATGTAGACTTTTCCCGTAATTTACATACAATTCCATTTTAGTACATTAGCTACCCGATTTTGCATTTTTATTTCCAGAAATTTATGTCAGAAAGAGTTGTAAATAAGTTATGAGGTATTTGAGGCCCATAAAAGCCCATATTTTACTTGCACTGATGAAATGTACAAGAAGAAACCTTCTAATCGATGTATAATAAACCCAAATATAGCGATTTGAGTGATTTTTTTCAGAGCTTCGAACCGTTATTGTTTCAGGTTCCATTTTTTTTCCGGTTCTAATGAAAAGAACATTATTATTTTTATTAAGCTCCAAGGGATTATTTTTAAATATTTTTATTAGGACTGGAAGTGAATCAAATACCGAAAGCCGTTAATGAAAAAAAATTATGTCGGAACTAAACTTGAGAACTGAACCGAAAAGAAATAACGGTTCATATCGGTATATTATATATTTTTAATATAAATTAAAACAATATAAAAAAAATATCACTAAGAGCAGAACTGAAAACTAAAAAATAGTTCATGTTTTTAATGTTTCTGGAATAAAAAATGGAACCGAACCGATATTCTTTTTATATAAGACAGAACGAAAACCGAAATTAAATATAACGAAGGCTTGATTTTCGAAGGCGGATTTATATGGATGCTTATGATGCTGGAGCACCAGGCTCCCGACAATTGGAAGCCCTACAGAGGCCCCCGATGATCGGGGGCCTCTTTGGGGAGTCTCCCCAGAGTCGCTATCAGGACCTTACCTATTATTTTATAAAATTTAGTTTTTTTTTCGTTTAACGACGGATTAAAAAACGAATGTCACCACTAACTCAATAAATATATTAAATTAAACAATAATTCAAATAAAAACGAATATTTGGCATTCTCTAACATTTATTGAAAATAAATACAGATAGACTATGAGAGATGAGAGACTGAATTATTTGTTAATTAATTTTATAGAAAATTACAAAAGTAAATCAGTTATATACAGTAAACCCCCCTATACCGTACATACCTATTACGTCCCCCCCATAACGTTTGCTGCAGCTTTTTCCTATAACGTCAAACCCCCCTATAACGTACATATTTTAAAACGCTAATAGAATTTTCATAAAAATATTTTATAATTTAATAAAATTAATTAATAAAATGTCGCGTTTATCTTCCCTGCCCGCAAGTTGCGGGAAGATTACGTCAGCCAAAATACGAAAGGATATCGCTCACTGCGCGAGTCCAAGTCATTTGCGCTGGTAATCAAGTAAAAATGTAAAAAAAAGAAAAATTAAAATATTTGAGGCACTAATCTCCTTCAAATCAAATAAAATTACCCCCCTATAACGTCCACCTCTATAACGTGGAACCTATCTTGACGTTATAGGGGGTTCACTGTATTATATTATCGATAAACAATGGCGGATTTATATGGATGTTTATGATGGCTGGAGCACCAGGCTCCCGACAATTGGAGGCCCCAATGATCGGAGGCCTCTTTGGGGAGTCTCTCCAGAGTCGCCACCAAGACCTTACCTATTATTTTATAACATTTAGTTTTGTTTTCGTTTAACGACGGATTAAAAAACGAATGTCACCACTAACTCAATTAATATATTAAATTATCCATTAATTTAATATAAAAACGAATATTTGGCTTTCTAAATAACATTTATTAAAAATAAATACAAATCTAGAGATGAGAGACTGAATTATTTGTTTATTCTTTCTTTAGAAAATGACAGTAAATCAATTACTTATGTCGAAGTAATTAAAAATATGCCAAGCACACCTTAAACATATATTATTTTTTTAATAATTCGTCCTCATCCTAAGACATCAGCCTACCCCTCCCCCATCCCCCCATCAATTATATACAACTAGGGGCCTCTGAAATGCATTTAGCATCAGGCCCTATAAAGTCACCATCCGCCACTGTCGAAAAATAACGCGTATCAAATAGAGATGAAACAAATTGCATTTAAGTTATGCTACTCATCAAAAACTTGTCCAAATAATATTTTAGACATATTTTGGTTTGAAACTCGTTATTGGATTAAATCGAGGAATGCAATCTGTAGAGATTGCAGCGTTAATGTTGCCTATTGCCCTGAGTTTAATGCACGTATGTGAAAAATCATGTCAAAAATGGTTTAAACCAAGTCTCCATCGGTAATCCGTTTTTCATTGAAGAATAAAATGTCATCAATTAGCGCAAAAACCTTCAAGCTAATTGCCCATACAGTCGTCCAATAAAAATACTCGACAATCGTACAAAAATTGATTTTTCTTCGACATTTTTTGGACGATTTCCTTGACATTTTTTTCATCGTTCGAGAACGATGACAATCGCAGCATTCTTCATCGGACAAAAAAAAATCATTGACTTTTTTCCGCGGCACGTTTCACTTAATGCCATTAAATTCTGCATCGTTGCGGACAAAAACCGCGAAATGAACGAAACGGCCACAATTTTATTTATGAAGCAGTCCCGGCCATATACCGGCCCGATTTGACGCGAACCGATCAAGACATCAATCTGAAGGGAAGACCGAACCTCTGGTAATTAAAAAAAAAGAAAAAAGGAACACTCCTGAATTATGCACGACGCAACGATTAATCGATCGCGCGTGCGGGTTAAAATTCAATAAACCGCAAATATAACACCTGATTTTCATCTCGATTACTCAACGTGTCGCAGCTAATTAAGACGCCGTGTTGAAAAATAACGCAAACTGATTTCCGAGAACCGCCTGATTGACATTTGCTGTAATATTCGATAACAGTAATAACAGGTGGCGTGGAATAACGAGAAACGGCCTTATCTCGGCTCTAGTTAGGCTCAGTGATCGATATTATTAAAGGTTATATATATATATAAAAAAAAATAATGACGATAATCTTAATTCACATACGGCACCTGTTGAGTCATCTTTGGTTTAAGACGATTGTCTCTAATGATCTCCCGCTTAGTTACGAAAATATCTCGTAAGTAATAATTCTGTATTTATAACGAATGATTCAGTCTGTACTAACGGACTTCCCTCCAGATGCGTACAATAACATCCAAAGCATCCCTTTCTATTTGCATCGTGAACACACACAGATGACTAATGAAGACTCGTGCATTATTCTCATCTTTGAATGATTTATTTCGCTTCATTCCAAGGTGCAGTTTTAGAAGCGTCGTTTCTAACTCCGACGTCATTCATTCCGCAAATCGCCACACATGCAAATCCAGCTAAAGAATGTCGCATTGCTCCAAACTGTAATTACCACACGTGTCCTACGTACATTTGCGAGAGCGACTTGACCCTGACATTATGTGCGGTTATGGCCTCCGCGGAATTATTTCAACAGTCGCGGATCCGGCAGAACGGAAGGGATACGCGTAATCGACGACCACCCGGTAGGACCGTGGAAGGCTCGCGGTCTCAGCATTAGCATAATTACGCAAAAAACTGTGAAATCACATTACTGATCGATCGGAATGCGTGACGTTATTCGGCGGAGTGTGAAAGCCGATAATCCTGATGGTGCAAAAATTTTGTCGTGTGTGGGCATGTGGATCCTGTGAGCTGCGAGAGCGATGAACTTGCACGTCCTGTTGGCAAAGGACTGTTGACTCCCAAATCAATATAATGTCGAGTACTGATAACAGTGAAGTTACCAGTCGCAGAACCACTAATAGCACCGAGTATTATATCTCCATTGATAAGACTATCGATCCTCTGCTATGAATGATGGATAGTGCCGCACTACACAACAGATATGATTGGATACAACCGGATCCAATGGTGATCTAAGGACTCCCCACGCATTTTTTTTATAATTTCCATGTATCTTAACCCTATCCACTCTGAAGGCTATAACTGTTGGTCCAAGTGAGTTTGGTAGGCAGCTCTGAAGGCCAGCAGTTATGGCCCAGGACTAAATTTTACAAAATATTATTGCTTCTATTATCGAGAAGGGTTGCAAAATGTGGAGAAACCCAACATTAGTTAATTTTATAAAATTATAAAATATTTTTATGAAAATTCTATTTAACGTTTTAAAATATGTTCGTTATAGGGGGGACGTTATAGGAATGTACGTTATAGGGGGGTTTGCTGTATACAGTGGACCCCCCAATTACACGCTGAGTTGAAATATTCGCCGTCAGCCCCCAACTTGAACGGTCGTATTCACGCCGTTGTATTGCGACGAATACATACAAGGCTGACTATTCATTTGACACGGGTTCGGCTGCACACACCACCCGAGCGGCCGTCTGTGCGGTGCATACAGTCAAACGTTGGCTAGCGTCTGTGTATTCGACATGTGGCAGGCTTTACTCCCAATAACAACTATCCCAACTTACACGGTCCCGATTTTAGTGTTAGTGGGGGGTTAACTGTATAGATATTGGCGAAGAAAATTTGCTCGGCAATGGAACAGATAGTGGAAGTGAAATCATCCCCTACAAACGAAAGAAATGTGCATACTCTAGCTAAGAGACAGACGATGAAGAGAATTTAACATTCATTAATCCCACGACGTCAAGAACTTCAAATTTGTCAAAAAATTCGTACCCTTTGTGTAATAATTTTTCACAAAAAATAATTAACTCTACTATCGGTGATTGAATAGTAGGGGCAACTATTCTAATCAATTGATTGGAACATATTGATTATTAGAACCCATAGAAAAAAATCTAAAAATAAACTAAACATCACTGAATCATGTGCAATTTGTAGATAGACTAGTTGTCAACTGATTGGAGCTCACAGGGAAAGATTAATAAAAAAGAGATAGACATTGAGTGGAGCCAGAGCAGCGATTAAATCACGTCAATCTATATCTGAGAGTGATTGGTAAACAAAAGAAGTACAGGGAATGCATTGTTTGCGGTTCTGATTGGCAAATAATAGCAAATATTTCTTATTATATGCATAATAAATAATTGTTATCATAATAAAAAATAAGAATACATATTATACTTTTTATTTAAGTAACAAATTAGCAAATATTTAAATAGTTAAGTGAACCGAAATTTCATTCCATAATCACGGTCATACTAATTTGAATTAACACGTGTCAGTATTCCCAGACAGTGTGACAAAACTAATGAACCAAGTTTTTTCATTATTAATTATTAAAAAAATGATTAATTTAATCACAAATCAAATACAATATTATAGAAGTTTTTAATTCACTTCTCCGATATATAAATATATTTTTACAAATTCGTATTTTTTTTATCCAGAGTAGCTGATTGGTTTTGAAGAAAAATATCCAGAGTGATAAAGAGAAAATGTTGATGTTTAACCGAAAACTGAAAATCACGTCCAAGAAAAGTAATTTAATAAAAAATTTAATAACAAAAAAAATTCAACGGTTTGTACATCCCTGATTTAAATCAATATTAGTAAATTTTTCAATGTTTTGGAACCATATTATAATTTCAATTTATGTAAAAGGACAAAAAGAAAAACAAAATTGAACTTCTTTATCTCTTTTCGTTTTTATTAATTTATAAAAATTCGAGGGCCCTAAATGCCGAAGGCCCAAATCCCTTTAAAGTATGCACCTGATAAGGAGCGCAACTCAATATGAAATAACATCTGTTGACCCTTATTCTTGAAAGCGTATTTGTATTACTTCCAAATATTCTTTTTTTTACTTTAAACTTAACGAATTATTGATACTTAACTGATAAAAATCATATTGACTGTTGAAAAAAATATCAATGAGAATTAATCTTTTTTAAATGATTCTGCGTTATTCAATGAGATTTTGCCATATATTTTTATAAAAAGATTAATTTTCTGATTATTGTACATTTTGCAATATGGTTGTTAACGTCGCGTGAAAGACCCTTTAATGCCGAGGACCCTAAATGCCAGGCACTCCGGGGCCCTCGGGACGCCTAAATGACGAGAGCCCCAATATCTTACATCCTTTAGGTTTAAGGTAGCTATACGCCTGCAAGATATACAGATACGGATTATAGTAGTTATATAGTACAAGATTTTAAGAGGAATCTTTGGTTAATGTTGATTTAATCAAAATCAATATCAATTGTGAACTATAAATGCTACCAGATCTCGTAAATTAAATGGATACAGTAAGCGTTTGCGATGAATTGACAATTGTCACGCCGGGATGACCATAGCGATTAAATGTCCTAAAAGGATTAATTGCTACTTTAAGAATCTTGTCACAAAGAAAAATATCCTGGAAAACTCGTAACGTGTACAAGGTCGCAGGAATCGGTGCTCTTCAGATGTAGTGATCGAATGAAAACCGCCATGAACTCTAACGCATTAGCCGCAATACGAGATGTATTAGTCACAATCTTCATAAACAAGTACAGTAAAACCCCCAATAACGCTAAATTTCAAAATAAACCGCGGCAGTCCCTTTAATAACGCGAACGCATTCTATTCATGCATAGCTCGACCGTAAACTCTATGCCGTTTGGCTGGGTGCGCCTGTGTGTTGATCTCTCGCTCGCACATATCCATGTCCTCATGTGTGCGAGTGTTCGGCACTTTTCTCACCATTCACGCCTGATGTAGAAAATGAGTGATGAGCCACGGATGTATATGTGTATGTCGGCGATCGCATGCATGGCAACCAAAAATATATTTAATTCATCTAAGATTCATATTTTTTTTACATTGTTCTTAGTAATGGCAGATTTGTATTTTTTTATGAAATACCCGTAACCCCAAATGTTGTATGTGCTTCATTATCCTGATAACGCGTTGTTCCAATAACGCGGTCCTAGCTTTCGCGTTATCGGGGGTATTACTGTATGCTGATTAATATTAACATCAAATATCTTGAAATGAACTAAATTCCATTTAATCATTTGACTACTGAAGAACGTATCGTAGTTTTTAGCGAGAAACGTAGCAAGAGCTAAAGGATAATTAATTCATCATCATTTACCGATTATGTTACTGATTTCGGAAAACTATGCAAATCAATCTGAAACGGAATTTTCATCGGTTGACTAAAAATGCGTCAAAAGAAAGTGCAATTAAATGTCCTTTCTATTGCCTGGATAGAATCATTCCATAAGATCATATTAAAAAAACCGCGTAGTTACATCATCATCAGTTTATTCATCTTTACCCTTTCGTATGCATCTAGTTTCGACTGTGGTCAATTGTTTATAATTGAAGTGATTATATAAAACTGTCTCCAAAACTGAATACAGTGGAACCCCCCAATTACACTACTCCGAATTACGCGCTGGATTGAAATATTCGCCGCAAATCCCCCAATTACGCGGTCACATTCACACACAGTCGTCTGTGCGGTGCATACAATCAAACGTTGGCTAAACTCTTGTTTGTGATTCACTCCCCCAATTACACGACTCCAAATTATACGGTCCCGACTTTGGTGTAAATGGGGGTTTTACTTCTCTTTACTAAATATAATTTTTATTAATCTCCATTTTTATCTAGCGATAACGCTCTCGGAATACATTGACTTAAATGCTTCTGAAGAGTACCTTTTATAATATCGCTTTGAGTCTCTCAAGCGTTTCATCTCCTTTGAGCCGAAACTCCCTCGCCAACCCACCGAAGCCGCGCTCGGCTCGCATTTTTTCTACAAAGCAATGCAAATCCAACGTGTAACGACAGCGTTTCGCACATCGGTCCATTATGGCAGATCATAAAACAAGACTTATCTATCATCTACACCGCAATTATCTAATACACGGTCGGGCCCCCGACAATTACAAGGTGTTGATGTACGGTCAGCGCGCGTACCGCGACACGCTAGATCACACGCCACAGATAGAGTTGTTAAGTCTGCAGTGTTTGAGCACTGCCACTATGCGGAGTGGCCGAGGCTGGCCGCACGGTGGCTGTGCGATGTGTGCAGAGGGGGGTTCGGGTTCGCCCACACCACCACCAAACCCGTTTGGGAACGGAGGTGGGATAAAAAAAACGAGATTGGTGAGGTGGGCGATCGGACAACGAGCGGAACGAACCGCTCGGTGTACACTCGCGAAATGTACTCCGAAAAACTTGATAAGATGCTGCGATAACGCATCGAGAATTAGGGATTCACCTAGAGAATGCGTCATCGGCCACCTTGGCGTTATCGTGACTAATGGAGATTATGCGGAAGTCGGCCGGAAGTGCGTGCAATTAGCCAGATAGTAGTGTAGACGGATAATGACGAGTATCTTTTACACTTCAATCAAACGTGTTTTAATCCATTTTAGCAAAATAGATTGTATCGAATTAAACTCCTTTCGTGAAAATTGATAATATGTCGCAGAGGAAAATTCCTACTTCCGCCAACCGCGGAAGATAAATAAATAAGCTATATAGGCCACTTCCGAATAGAGTTGGTATTATCTAGTACAGACTAGCTGTCGCCGAATATATTTTGCGGTTTCGTTGTACTCAGGTCATAATATAAACATTTATTAATGATACAACCTCGATTTATGCGATGCCCGTTTTACGCATAAAAATTTGATTCGAGGTGCAAAAAATATATGTTTCAATTTTATTACAAGGTTAGACTTGTGAGTTTTACGGTCTGTACACTTGTATATGACATATTGTGACATTGGCAGTCATATTGGATTACTCTATTTTGGCTATTGAAAATTTTTCATGTGTTTAATGAGAATGGAAAATGTGGTAAGATTTTTTTGGATAAAACAAGCCTATTGTAATGACAGCCTCCGTATTCGCCGGATATGGCTCTAACTTCTTCATATTTGATAGAAAAAAATCGATAGAATCGCTAATAGAAGGAGCTAAACGCCATATCAAGTACAGTCGACCCTTCTATAGCGCTCACTGCTATAGAGCGGAGTCTAAGATAGCCTCCCCTATAGTGCTCTCTTCTGAGCACCGTTCTCTACAAAAACGATAAATTTTCAAGGTCAAATTATAATAGATATTTCGCAAATATGTTAAAAATAGAACAATGTCATTCAAAATATGATAAGGGAATAATGTTTGATGTATTGACTTTGTTAACCCAACTCTAAATTCTGTATAGGTGTCTAGTTTTCTATAGGGTGAATCACAGCATTATAGGAGGTATGACTATATTTCGAAGATTAGAAAATGCGATGGGATAAGTCGTATGATTTAACGAATGGGGAATTTAATATTGATAGATTAATAAAGATTTTAGAATAAATCGCAAAATACTGCAATTTTTTTTTATCAAATATCGATAATCCAATTTTTTTTTAAAGATTAGCTGAGATAATTTGTAATAATCTCTTTATTTTAAAAAGTTTGTAAGGTTTGATATAAAATCATTATATAATGTTAGACATGACATTGATTAAAATAATACAAACTTACTTACTTAAACTTAATTGTATGTTACAATCGTTAATTTAATTTTGAGTTAAAAACAGATTTTTTGCTTTCTATGAAGTGCTGCGGAAGATTAAAAATTAAAAAAAGTATATATCAAATTTGACTCAGTATGGACGGCGCGGTACTACTCTGAGCACAGCGTTTAGCGATGGAAAATCTACCTCCCCACCCCGTTGCCGCCCCGCATCCATCCAATACACGACGCTAGTAGCGCTGATGAACAGACAGCTTTTCTTGCTCTACACTACGCGGCGTAACGTGTATTTTATTATACATAATATATAATCAATAGACACATATTAAATTAATATATAAAAATTCGCAGTGTATATGGACAAGCCGCTCCGAAACAAATAAATAACGGTTTTAAGCCCTGCTCTTGAGCGTTATTTATATTCAGGAATAGTAAGCAGGGACTATTACTGGCTGTTATAGAGACTAAGACACCACAATAGTCATAAAAATCCCAAACAAAATGTTTATATGGAACTTTAAGTCAAGATATTGATGAATAATTCGTCAATATCTTGACGTGAAATAATTGGGTCTATTTTCTGTAGTGAATAGACCCCATCGGGCGACGTCGTTGGTTTCGGGCCGCCGTGATGGATCGTTTAAAAAAATCTGAAAATAAATTAGTTCCAGCGACAGATCAATAGAATTAAGAAAAACACCTAGGATCGATAGGATTAATAAAAGATTTATACATTATGATGCCATTGATACAAGCAACTATTTCAATTATATCATAATGATTACATACATCAATCACTATCATTATCACCATCGCGTATCGGAAGTAACACAATTGAAATAGCAAAGTACATACATACACAAACAGATCATACCGATAAAATAGTTGTTGCAGCAGCCGCAACAACGGCAACTCCTCAAGTTCGTTACATACATATTTTTTAACGCGGAAGTAAGTGTTTAAAAAATCACTATAATTAATTACAATAGAGAAAATGGCGTGCATAAGGGCCCCGTACGCTACTTTCTAATGTTAAAATCGACAATTAAAAGATCGGAAATTAATATGAAACTTTTCGATATATGACACAGCCTTCGTTGATGGAATGACACACACATGGAGGCTGATTCATCGCTTCTAATTCTTTATTTTTGGCGATTCCCGATCGTTGCGTAAATTTTAGTACTGAATTTTCGCAACGCAGTCGCTGTGGGCGCCAATGAGGCAAGACAGCATCTATCGTACCTTATGTCGGACAGACCCATTAAACGCTGTGACGAAACGCTTTGAAAATATCGAAAAATTTGTATATTTTTTTCGAATTTTTTGACTGACCTTCGAGCCGAGATCATAATTCGAAAATCCAGCTGCCCACATTTAGAAGCATAATGCGATCTTATAAGACAACCTTGGCTTAGAGAATCGATCTTACATTGTGGCGGAACTCGAACGAGGAGAATTAATTCTCTTTCAACGCCTACATTTAAAAATCGGCCATTATGGAAGCCTTAAGTCCGATTAGAGATACGTGTGCATAAATTAAAAATCAATCGAACTGTGTGCACTATAATTCTGATTCGGGAACGTGCGCTTGCGCAACCGTGTCCGAATTAACGAGGCGATTCGCGACGTCATTAGCCAAATTGGGGGGCGAAGCGATCGATCTCTCTCGTGATTGGGCGTTCGATTCGTCGGCGCAATGGTATTTCGCATTTTGCAAATGAATCGATCCGATAAATTCCGCAAAAAAACATCCTTGGTCCGCCAGTGTCCTTTGCGGCAATTACGGTTAATTGGAAGATAATTAAACGACGCAGGTTAAATATGTGAACAGGATATTAATTATGTGGAATCAGGGCTGTTGAATCCGAATATTATATTCGTGTGAAAAGAGGTCACATTTCATGAAATCGAGTATGAGGTCAATGTCAAATGTAACAGCTTCTGAAAATCAATAGGACACACATATGGATGTTCTACTTATTTCGACAAGGTTTATCGCACATACGTGACACGTTTACATATTTTATTAAATCGTATAAAATAAAACAATGCGTTTTTGAAAAAAAACAATGCAAAAGTTTCGTATATTAGCCCTTTAACCGCTTCTGTCATCCCGGTGTGACAACCGTCAATTCGCCGCACACGTTAGCGAAACGTGCTGGATGCTTAGTGCATATTACAGTCAAATAATAATCACCTGATCCTCTTTTTTATACGATAGATTGGTTACAAAAATTTAAACATAAAATCATAAACATTTTGTATTTATTAAAAAAATGTCAAGATATTGATGAAGGATCCATCAATATCCTGACGTGAAATGCTCGAGGTATCTGAGATACCCCCTTCGGATGACGCGGTTATTTTCGAGCCGCCATGATGGATTGGTTAAAGGTTCAGGTACCACGTTGAGTACGTTTCCATTCGAAAATGTAAAAATTCGCGCAAAAAAATAATACGCCATTTTTTATCAATTGTATTGTATTTATTATAATTACAATGATTATCCAGCATGTGGTAAAAACATAATTCAACATTTGACCAAAATTTTAAAGCGCAATTCGCGCAAAAAAATAAACGGTGTTGTAAAAAAATAAGCATTGAACAACGTACTACGAAAAATGGGGATACCTTCTAAATAAACGCGCATAAAATCATAGTAATAAAGAAAAATAAATACACTCATTTCATTGAAAAGTAAAAAAAAAATATTTTTCATCCGAATTATCGTTGCTATATCACAATATTTTGCAGAATTTGCAAACTGGTGTGAAATTACACCAAAATTGCAAGAAATATGCAGAGTATAACCTTAAAAAATTAACATTAAAAATATGCATAGATTTATTTTACTGTATTATATTCAATACTAAAAATACATGAGATTAATTAATTTAAAATTATTTGGCATATAATAATACAGCGTTCGTTTGATCTATCTCAACATAATCTTTCATACTAATTAGATATATGACAGACATAATATTAATCCGAATATCAGTCGGATTATGACATTTTTTGCACAATCTGACGCACATTGCAGATTGTTCAATTTCAACGTTAACCGTTTCGCTGCGGCATGGCTAAACACGAATTTGCATCTGAGTGCGGCGCCGTTTCTCAACAAATTATTTTTTCGGCTATACTATTTTCCTATACGAGATCTATGCGAACGTGTGAATTAGGATATGTTCTGCCATCTCAATTAAAAAAATAAACTCGATTCGCTTTGTTTTCGGGACATGTGGGACGCACCCTGGACACGATTTGTATGCACATGTACGTCATGCGCGCCGCACTGAAAGGTTAAACAATATTTTTTTTTGTTGAAATATTAAAATATTCCGTTTAACGAATTATTTGCAGTCGCACAGTAGCAACGGAGATTAGAACGAAAATGATTCTTGCATTGTTTACATTATTACCGAGTCATAATTAAGATAATCTCAGTTTTGTTATTTTATTTTTGGATAAAATATCAATTACACTAATGGATAGGCCGTGTCAAGACGGATACCGATTTTCAATTCAACGTTGCGAGATAAGATTTCGGTCGTTGGGTGTCGAATTGCGCCAAAAAGCAGCGAAAATCACAATAGCCACACAATGCGGCTTTTGATCTCAATAAACGATTGCCCCATAGCGGCCCGTTGAATAGTGCTGAAGACCAACAAAAACAAGGAGTAAGCGATTGTATCCATTTCATTGACCGAGCCATATATGGCCGGCGGAGCAACCTTCGAGCAAACTTCAAGAAGTACCACTCTCGTCCCGACAATGCTGGCAGCGAACCTTGCCGTGGGATTCCGGGCATGCCGCGAAATTAGCCGTTCTGGGGATTTTTTTTTCAATTCGGAGTTTGGTCGTCGCCCACTTGCCACGAATGGACGCGATAAGCCCATCCGGATCAGAAGAAACACGACGTGGACCGCTCAATGGCTCACTGTTACTCAATCAATAGTCAGTGCGTTTCTAAATCGAGAAGATTAACAGCATGTCTTGTCAGGGATTACAGAGACGCGTATAAATTCACTGAATGCATTTTAAATGCATGTGTGCTGGCCTGCTGTTTTACGATGCGTCAAAGAGGCAGCGGTGAAATTTGCCATTGACTGAAAAATCATATAAATTATCAAGAACAAGTGATACACTCTACCCTTGTATAACACGCTTTTCTAAAACACATAAATATTTCTATACAGATTTATTATTATTATATTTACAGATAAATATTCATTAATAACTCTAAACGTCAAATGATACGAATAAAATGAGAAAAAATAGAAAGTTTATTTTTATCGAAGAGAAAATTCAAACTTAGATTCCCTCAAAAATAGCGAAAATCCAAATGCTAAAACTCTAAATTTGAATGAAGTAATAATTAGAAGAATACAAGAAAATTAAGATCAGAATAAAATAAATCGCTGGTACAGATCGACTCTCTTATGACGGAAACTGAATGTATGAAAATAACCGCAAAAATTTCATGTCGAGAATTGATAAATTCTTCGACAATACCTTGAGATTTAAAAAAATGTACTAGTCTATGAATAATAATAGTTATTCGTGATATATATTAGTAGAAAAGTTCAAAATATTAATTTAATTTTGTACCTTTCTACTAATTAATGCTGAGGCCCGTCCGGATCGATTTCTACACTTGCACGGCACGATATTTTTTCTCGCTTCCACTTCCACATGCGCGATGTCTTTTCTCGATCAAATCCGGTACGAAGCAATAAAAAACAACGCACCCGTGCCATTGCATTAAGAAAACAATATTGTTGTTTTTTTATTTTTTTCGCAACTGCGGACGATTAAGGTCAATGATTATTTATATTTATTTTTTAGACTTTTTTAGACAAATACAAAAAGTTTGGGACATGGGATTTATATTAAAAGAATTATTCGATTCCAAAACTTGAGGTCCCTTGAGGTCCCTTCTCACTACATAATATAATAGTCCAAGAAAAATTGTTCCACAAAGAATCTGTAAGGATATTTGTTTCAGAACTCGCTGAAATAATACTTGACTATGTTCGAAGAAAATGGCACAATGATCCTCGAAGAAAATTATCATTATACATTAAAAAGGTTACACGATTTTGAAATAACACGGTCTACTGAGAAGGACAAATACTATATTTATACACGGTTTCGTTCCGGGGTGCATTTTTACCCATTTTACGCGATTTTTTATACCACAATGTTGTTCTTTTTAATAATAACACGATTTAACGAACATTTTTTTTAATTCGGAGAACCAATCTTTCAATTATACATGAACTCTATCACCTTTTTGCACGTTTTTGGTGAAAAGTGCACACCGCGTAAAAATTGAGTTGTAAGGGATATACTTGTATTTTTTCTGTACTGCTTATTGATAAAAATAATTAGTTCATCCGACTCTCTTTTTGCACGAGCGATACGTTTGAGAGACTACCGTAAAAAATAGATAGTTTCCATTACTCAAAATTAATTTAAAATAAAACATTTCCGAATAAAAAAATATGGAATTTATTCATTATTTATATATACATACTAATATTTCCAAGACGCAAATAAAAATGACAATTTACATTGATTTTAATTAAAATTTAATTTAACAAAGAGAAATATAATCTTTAACCCTTTCTACTCTGGTAATTTTTGGTCGGAATATATAATAAAAAAAAGTTTTGATCTAATATCATATTCAATAAAAGACATTTTTGTATATTTTCATCATTATAAACGATAGGAAATAAGGGAAAAGAATAAAATGCTCCATTTTATTAAATCGTGTAATTTCAAAACCGCGCAAAAAAAAATCGGGTATATATAATTCATCTCGTATATTTTTTAAAAGACTTCATAATTGTATGCGAGCTGCGAACCTTTATTACACGATGTTTTAGTAGAACCATATAGCCGTGTTGTACGAGGGCTAATAGTATTATTCTAATCATTGTGCCAATATGCTAATGCTACTCACAATGCAATTTATTATTATGGCTTGCTGTTGGCTGACATTGTGTGTTTAGATTAATAATTAGATTCGATTAATCGGTATGAATACTTTGAGATCGCATAATTATCGATTCTGACTAAATTCTGTGGAATAATATACCGAAATTGATCGGGCAGACTTAACCCAATTTCGGTCCACGGCACAATGGGCAACAGCATGAATAATTCATCTCTCGAAGAGACACATGTACAAACGCGATAAAAACATACGCGTTTAATATTTTCGATAGTATCGACCGAATTTATGATTTGGAAGGCCGATCCGATGGTGCCTCGAGTGTTGTTGTCGAGATCGTATGTTAAGCAGATATCGCCGTGTTGCAACAATTAATCTCGGCTGGGTCTGGTGCAACGCACCGCGATAAATTGGTTTTAAATAATATGGAAAGTTGTTAATAGTCGAATGCAAGTCGAAATGCACTTTTTTTTCCATTTCAAAAAATCGAAAAACCAGTCGAGTGACGGCGGTTAAGTCGCCCAGTTCTTCGCGTTGACCCACAATTATTTTTAAAGCGATGTTGATGCAAATGACATAACATCATTTGCATATGGGCAATGAAGCGCATAATAAATAAAATCGTATAAATAATGGATACGCATGCGTTTGCGCGAGACGCGACGTTCTCCCAAAACGATGATATTCCCAAAGAGCTCATATGAACGTCAGTCCCTTAGTAAGCGATATGTTTTTTTCTAGTATGAACTACGATATATCGTTGTTCGGCCGTCAAAGGGTTACCGGATGTATTTATTGTATTACGTATTTACAAACTATGCCTGTCCTATAAATATTCAATTATAAATTTACTTCCTTTTGAGGAACGTGACAATGCATGATTCCCTTTTTGGAAGACTATGGACATTGTTTTCTTGGCAGTATATAGTGCAAAGGAAGTACTGAGAAGCGCTACTGCCTATTTCTTGCTTATTGTTTGACAATTAGATTTTTTTGTGAGATGGAGGTCGTCAGTGCCCACCTCTCCCCTTTATTAATCACTCATGAGTATACGAAAGGTCACTCATCCGAATACTATCTACATTCCATTGAAGAATTATCGCAGAATCTCACAGCTCCATGTTCCAATGTATATTTACACCGAATATAAAAAATCTAATGAAATCCGTCATTCATTTAGAGTGAAACAATGAGGATATACTTCTTTGTAATCAAGATAAAGCATTTAGGAGGTAAGCTAAGAGGTTCTTCTACATCCTCCATATAAAATCCATTGATCAACACATTAAGTGAAAAACGTTAATTCTTGGAAATAAAGATAGAATTTATTTTATTTAATAATAAAGAAATTTTAGGTAAAGCGAAAAGTAATGTCATTTTTTGTTGCGTTACTTAGAAATCAGTTTGTTAACCATGTGGGATGTTTGTAGAAATGTATTAAATCCTTCATAGTGATAAACATGCTTCAAAGAGTCCAACAGTGGTGAAAGGGAGTGAAAGAATAAACCAAAATCAGGGAGATCCCATCCCTTACATTGATGAAGACCCTTAAAATCATTAGTAGAGTCCGATCTGCGTAAAATAAACAATGAATTGTTTCCAGACTTTGGTTTTTTTATTATCAATTATAAAAAGTCCGGAAACAAATTAGACAAAGAATTTGGGTGGAATCTTAGAAGAATGAATAACCATATTTTATCTTTACTGTTCAGATATGAAACCGCTCCGTTTCTTAGAAGGATTGTTACTGGGGCTGAGAAGTGAGTCCTTTACAAAAATCCGACGAGTAAAAATAATGACTTTAATTGAGTTAGACAACATTGACCAAATAAAGGTTCTCTATTTGTATTTGGAGGGATGTTTTGGGAATAATTCACTATTAATTTCTAAAATCTGATCAGACTGCTACAGCAAAGGTCCATTGTCCCAATTAGTAGATTCAATGAGATACTGCTTAAAAAACAATCATGGTTGAATTCTCTAGAATGATTATGGAAGACCATTCTTGTTTCGAATCTTCTAGATTTTTGCTCTCCGATATCCTCTGCATTCCGTATCTTGGATCTGACTGTGGCGGTCTTCAGTTGGTCGCTCCAGAGGATGGGCGCCACGCCCTTTTAATGATGTCCTTGTACATTACCAAGTGCAACGAGCTTCTCCAGGCTATCGTTTCTTCTAGCGAGATGTCCAAAGTATAGAAGAATACTTTTACGACATATAGAAGAGTTGGTCATCTTTATCGTTCCCAATTTCATTCAGTGCGGACACGTTATTTCGTTTAGCCGTTCATGGTGTTCTCAGCAGACATTAGCAAGAATTACGCAAGACAAAAAGAAAGAGCTACATTTAGAAGTCCTGCAACATCCATCATATTCACATATTTTTACGTCAACGAAATATTTTCTTCTAATTAAAAATCACATGGTGTTGTATTTTAACCACTTCTGTGGTCAACCCCTCTTGGAAAAAAGTGGGTTATTGTTCTCGAAAGATCAAATTACGACACGTGTCACTTAACGCGCGCGATGCGTTCTCAGACTGGTGGGGAATGACCTTGAGCTGATTCGGGCAAATCTATAAAAAGTTTCGTGTACGATGTGCCCGAATCCAGTTCGGGCAAATCACTGTGTAAGCAAAATACCTACCCGATTTGTATTCGGGCAAATCACACAAGGGGTTAATAAAATATGTAACAGAATCAGATCGTATAGATTTTGTTTAAATAAACTTTTAGACGCAATAAAAAAATGACATTTCTTTCCGCTTTATGTAATATGTTTTATACTGCTTAAAAATATTCAACGTTATTGGTTTTTATGCCGTTATTTAAATAGCAGTATGCGTTTAGTGATCAAAATCCATAAAATAGCAATATTGTGCTAAATTGTTTACTGAGCTTGGCAGGTTCTATATATTGCATCTCGGCCACCTAGTCGCCAGGCAATGTATCCACGATCTTCTGACCGGACAATATATTAGATCAGATATTGTAACAACGTTTTCGTCTGTTCGTATCGCCAATCTGTAGATAAAGTGGATAATAAAACGAGGCTCTGAGAGCTCTTCGCACATTGTGGCCGAGGCCTCTGGTTAATTGCATTCTGCAGCGCGACCTTTGATACCACTCCTAGAAATGCAATCCAGCTCTAGTATGCAGCTAACCATTATGCATCAATGTTTCCTCTTCCCACACGTCGATGCTCCGGAGTCGCAAAGGTCGACTCGCATTGACCGAGTGGAACACCTGGTGCTGAAGAAGTGTGGCGGATCGAGAACACCATCTCGACAACAACCGCCATCGATCAAACGGCGGATCTAAATATTTTTTTTCCGTTTGTTTCATCGCCTCGTTCACTTTCGCTAATTGACATTTTTAATGAAAAAAAAAATTACGACCGTGAATTGCAAATTTAGAATGCGGCCAGGTGATTTGCATAAAATTGGATTACAGCGAAACGGAAGCGGAATGCGTTATATCAGCAATTGCGATAGGATTATAACATGTCTACTAGGAAATTATCAACTTTTTCATGAGATTGTGTGGCGAATAAAAAATTAATTAACTTTTTTCCCCCGCAGAATTAATCCGGCATATCCAAATGAGGTCACACTATCTGTCATAATAAAATGGATAATTGGATGGACGAAATTTTCTACACGCTATTCGTATTATAAATATTTTTTTACATTAATTTAATTTACATAATTAATTCGCAGACACATTTCGATTTACACGGTATATTATACATGCCGATTCACTACAATAAATTTAAAAAAAACTGAAATCTTTGTTTATACGATAGAAACGATCACCAGAGACTGAGTAAAAAAGGTATAGAATTTATCGATAAATTAAGATTGATTCCACAATTATTTCAAATATATATATTTAACGAAGAACAATAATTGGTATGGAAAATATAATTACAACATAGATATGTACATCCAACTATTTTTACGCGCTGGATACGATCCACAAAAACCGTGTAAAAAAAGTGATGCCGTTTATTCAAACATCGGGACGCAATAACGAGCGAAATTGAAAATATGAAGTATCTGGAAATCGTGTTCATTCTATTTTTTGGACAGTGTTATTTCAAAATCGTGTGAAAAAAATCCGTGTAAAAAAAGAGTTGAATATGCGTATTTTATAAAAGAACAGAATATACTACTTGGAATCGTGTTAGAGCAAATAATTCGTGTAAAAAAGAGACGAGTGTACTCAATAGATTTTTTCAAAGAAATGCAAAAAATAAATATTTTAACCTTTCTACTGCCAAGCAAACGAATATTATTTTTTTTAATACCAAGAAAAATCTCAGCAGCAAGTGTTAAATCTAGAATAAAATGCTTATGGATAGAAATTCCTTTCGGTATTCACACGGTATTTTGGGTAATTATATAATATACGAAGTTTGATAAAAAAAAATCCCAAAATTGTTGCCTTTCTCAAAAAATCATCTTCATTATGACGTTTAGTTCCTCCGTCATTATCTCCTCAATGTTGGCAATTTTTTTTTCATCTTCGGCATAAGAAGTGAATTAATTCAGCGGAATACAGAATCGTAACGTTGAAGTTTTTGGAGAAAACATATTAAAAGTAAAAATTTCCGAGCACATTGAAACACTTAATGGGTTTTCTACATTAAAAAGTCATCGTCCAATACAGTTACCAATGTCAAAATACGTCAAAGACAAGTGTATCACAATAAATAAAGTCCCTAAAAAATACGCATATATTTTTTATTACGTTGCACAGAGCGAGAAAAACTGTTCGGCTCCATACAGATGTTTCTTAACACTTAATCGGCCGGAAACCGAATTATAGGCTTTTCTAAGCGCGATCTTCAACGGCCCCATATTTTTTTATTTAAATACCTAGTTTTACGAAATTTATGGACAGTATGCTATGAAATATGTAGCATTTGATGTCCAAGTGCATTTATTTTTTATGTTTTAATACAGTGAAAGCTCGATCTATAGTTTTATATTTAGCAAAAAAATAATCAAAGTAGGAAAACGATAGATTGAAGTTCCTATGCATTTATTTGTGTTTACTTATTGATGTAATATTTTTTATTAGCAAACACGAGTGAATCCCTAAAGGTAGAGTAATTACAAAAAAATAATAGATAACTTTTTTCCCTAAAAAATACAATTTAAGTGTACCATGGTGTAAAAAAGTTTGTAAAACACTGGATTAGAATTATCATTTAAAACAAAATATTTTTTTATTATTTTCCTGCAATGCTCACATTTGTCAGGCAGTGCTAATTAAAACGAGAAAACACTGTAAGTCGTTATTATTAAGCTCAACTACTGCGACACTGGAAATTATGAGCGGATTAATTACAAAAATAACTATGCAAAATTCTGCGAGTTTTAATGCTTTTTCTTCCACCCTTGAAACTTTTCGCTATACAAAACCCTCAACCCTAATCACATATATCAAAACCCTTTTCAGTGAAGAGGGTCATGGACGCCATGTTGGACCTCCAACTCACCATCCACTCACACAATTCACATAAAAATTCCAAAATAAATACAATACATTAAAGTCCTGGCGTTCCTGGTCCCGCATTTAACATATTTGAGGGCTACGTGACAATGTCGAGGTCGAAGAGTGTCACTGTGAAAAGCGTCGTCAATGATGATGACTTGTCCCCTCATTTACATGACACTTAACAATGAGTCGTGTATTGTGTCGTCAATTAATTTATCCGAAGACTACATTTCGAATTAGTTATGAAACGGAAACACTGTATAAGGGTGTGCTTCCGCTTTCTGATGCGCCACTAGCTCCATATAAGCCACGGGGACTACGTGACAGAATATCGAGGCCGGTTTAAGTGCTAGATGACGTATAACCCTCGAAAAAAAAATTGTATTTAGACCATATAATAAACGTCAATACATATACGGTATAATACGACAGTATGTGGGATAATTGAGCGTCAAAAAAAAAATATGAAAAATTTCGCACGATATCATAAATAATGTTCGATCGTTTCCGCGTATATTTGCAAAAGATTAATCGTGCGTTAAACGCTATCGGTAAAACTATTTATGCCAGTAATAAATTATAAAACAGATCAGATCTATTACTTATTTCGCTGACAGTAATCACTGCATTCCGCATTAAATTAATTAAGATCAGATAATGTAAAAATCTGAATTATATATTGTCAGAACGTAGCCGCCATAAAATATGGTGGACTAAAACGCAGATGTTTTATGACGTCGCACATCAAAGGGTGTTTTACGTTACGTAACGTAAACACGTGATCGATCGTTCTGTATGGATAGTGCGTTGAGAAAGCCCTTCTCCCTGGATCTTTATAGAATTAATTGCATTTCTAATTACGTACGAGATGATGGAGCGGTGTTCAATGCGGCATTTGACAGACTGTTTTAATTCCTATACCCTTAGGGAACGGAGTAAATTTAAATATGGCATAAATAAATCTTCTCCCCCCAGCCGAAACCATACACTTATTCTAGTGCCATATTTATTTTGAGAACGTTTTTCGTACGGCGTTTCGTTTCTCCCCTACAAAGCGTTAATGTCGATGGGTGGTCCAGCCCATCCCTCCCCGAACACAACACAAGGGATGCGATAATATATTATTTTAATTATATTTTTATGGCGAATTAATAATATTTGCGCAAAATATTTAACGTTCTAACCTTTACTATATAAAGCGAGGGGGTGTAAATTAATTAATTTCACAGGAAAAAAATATTAAAATTTTCGTGCAAAAAAGTATACATCGATTGAATGAGGAGTATCTAAATGGAAAATAGTTTGACAAAAAATATGGGGATTTATTTGATTTCGCGGGCTGTATATGTCCAATTATCCCTGACGTATCTTGACATTGATAGGAATTAATTATTTAATGAAAATAATTTACATGTTTTGTGATGTCTGCGGCGATTATTACATGAACAAAGTGGGATTTTTATGCTAAAAACAACGCTATTGTGGTGTCTCAGCCTCTGTATTCGCCAGTAATAGCGATTGATTACTATACCTGAATATAAATAAAATATGAAAGAATCTGAATGAAACGCTAAAGAGTAGAGCTTCGAACCGTTATTTATCCGTTTCGGTTTTTGTTCCAAAAAATAACGTTTTTTTTCGTTTTTCGGTTCAGCTCTGAGTGATATTATTCTATTTTCTTAAGATAGTAATATTGTATCGACGTTCGTAATTGAACACGTACAGAACCGAAACAAATCAATATTTTTTTGGGTTCAATTCCGGTTTTCGGTTCAGCTTCCGTCCAAGCCCTGCTTTGCGCTGGTTGGAGATACAATCAGGGGCGACTTGTCCATATACACTACGATTTTTTATATATTAATATAATATATATTAAGTGGTCGCTCGCTACTTGTCACTCGTGACTCGTTATAAGCAGATAACGCCTTAGAAAGAGAACAAAGGAATACCGAGACAAACCCCCTCCTACTTGCCTGGACACAGTCGAGATGGTACAATCCGATACCAACGTGGTAGAAGATTCACGTCAATGCCAGCAATGGCCAAGAGAGGGAAACTCTTTACATAAAACCGCATACCAAGACGGCTCGGGTCCCCGCGGTATGGACACGAAATGGGAGCCCTCACGACACGTGTGAGACTCCTTTGGCCTACCATGCGAGAGTTTGGTAAGGGCCTTGCCCTCAGCGAGTGAGAACCTTGTGGCTGGCAAATGATGATGATGATATTTAATATGTTCATCACCGCTTCCAGTGGCGTGTATTGGATGGATGCGGGGCGGCAACGGGGTGGGGTGGTGGATTTTCCATCGCTAAACGCTGTGTTGCGCTGCGACTCGGAGCAGTACCGCACCGTCCATACTGAGTCAAATTTGAAATATATTTTTTAATGTTAAATCAGTGGTTCTTAACCTGGGTTCAATCGAACCCCGGGGGTTCGGTGAGTCAGTCTCCCGGGTTCGGCGGAGGTCAAAACATACACCCGACTTATTGTACGAATATTATGAAAAATGATACGACGTATGATATAAGGGTTCGGTGAACGCGCATATGCAACTGGTGGGGTTCAGTACCTTCAACAAGGTTAAGAACCACTGTGTTAAATCTTCCGCAGCACCCCCAAATATTTTACCCACAAGCTGCTACTGGTTATAATTAATACTGTGAGTGTACTACTAAGTGTAATAGGGATGACATACTCATCCCTCGATTTACACGGTCGATCAATTCCGCGATATAACGCGTAGCTTAAAGCAAAGAGAACGAGCACATACGAAAACCAAAGATAAATCCGCACAAATCGAAACATGAAGTTTATAAAAAATCGAGCACATGATAATAATATATTTTACATATTACATATGTAAATTACACTTCCGTTCATTTTAATGGACATATTTTTAAGTCCTTTTCTATTATTTTTGTCTCCAGCTTCATTAAAACATTAAAACTTTGTTACGTCAAATAATACATTTTTTTTGTTTTTATGAAAATAATTATACTCATTTAAAATTCTATTATTTTCGACATCCTTGATGATGTTGTGGTATATGTACATATAATAGCTGGAGATGGGGAGATGTAATAATTGCATTTGGAATGCGCACGTGGCCAAAACTGACGATGAGTCTAAAAGGGCACATAATTCAGATCCTGCACACGTGAACATGCTCACTGTAAATATCAGCGCTTCTCAAAATGCTATAAAAAGTTAAGGAATAAATCAAATTTTATGAGAGCGCAATCGAATTCGAACCAATCGTGACAAACGGAGAGTGAAATGGGACGAAATGCGAAAGGGCCATTACATCAAATTGAACAGAGGGGTCGGTTGAATCAACCCTTGACACATAAATATAACAGTTGGTAATTTGTCACGGTGCTCATATATATCTGGTATTATATTAAAATTCGATCCGCGGTATGGGAAGCTTGCAGACAGGATTCGTGTCCCGGAACTCGGGGCCGTTGACATTTTCAGAAGAAAAAAAAGCATGTGACTCATTAAAATTCATTCGAGTTCATCATGCATTCTGCCAAATGTGCGAAACATGTGTGAAATTAATATAACGAACGTTATTCATGGCAACAATTAAACAAAGACGACGATGAGACTCCAGCAGCTTTATGAGCGCACCCGCATACAAAACTGCATTCACAAAAAACGGCGGCATCTGCGCGACGAGAGATTGTTTTTTAAATATTTATTGATTCTGTCTGTGGAAATAAAATACGGCGCGGTTTATAGCGTCGTCTAGTGCAGCGATCGTGAACCTTTTATGTATACAGAACGAGAATAAATTTAAAAGTCAGACGACGTTTAGAGGACATGACGCAGCAGCCTTGCACAAAAAAATCTATTTGTAAAATATGAATATCCGCGTATAAAAATAATATGCTTTTAAAATATTGCTGTTGTAAAGTTATGCTCGATCTATCTCGATAATTAAAAAAACTCAAAATAAAATCTTGGCATAATTGGAATTTTTTGGGTTAATATATTACAGGGACCCGAAAGAAATCGCGCATTTTTTATGAATTATTTATAATTTTTATTTTTATTATAATACATAATTTCTATCATGGAGTTTTTCCTTTTTTTAAACCATTTTCCGGTTTTGAATCCAAATACATGGTTTTCGACTTATATTTCATAAACGTTTTCTCTTAAAGTGTGCTCCATGGACCTGAAGAGAAAGTAATCGGAAGGATTAAGGTATGGGGAAAATGTAGGATCTAGCTGAACCTCACAGTTTAACTCCTGATTTTTTTCTTGGGTCATACTTGCTTATTAAGGGCGTCCATTATCGAGGTGACGAATTATTCTCTTTCTGTTAAAGACAATTAAATGTTTGTTTTTTTATTTTCTCACTTAATCATTCCAATTGTTCAGAGTAAACATCTGCAGTAATTGTTTCATCCGGTTTTAATAATTCGCAAAAAAGCACAACACAACTTTCAGAGTGTTAAACCGGGGTTAGGGGTTGGAACGGGAGTTTGATTCGAAGTAAGCGATTGTCTTTTTCGACTCATCTCTAGTTACAATTTAGTGTAAAACGGGTCGAATTCTTTGTCTCGACGATAAAGAATTGCATTTATGTATCCGCCTTGTTTTGTTATCTTGAGATAACAAAACGTATAACGGAGGGTCCGATCCGATTAGGGATCTCAAGATGTCATTATCAAATTCAGAAGGTCGTCTAGATTAAGAGGCATCTTTTAGATAACTATTATCGGATTTGAACCTTAGAAACTTAAATTAACATCTACGTATATCTACAGAACAATAAAAAATCATGCTTTTTTAAACGTTTCTGGAGACCAAATGCACTCTAACATTAGGTTATAAAATACGCGATTGCTTTCGGGTCCCCCTAATACTTGACATTGAAGTATCATGATTTGGTAGTAATATCGAAAGCTTACTTTATTATATTGTACCTTTGTCAACATTGAGGAGATAAAGACATAATCGCCGAAAGAGCTAAACGCATACTGAAGTTGGCGTAACGAAAGCGCTTCGAAAATTCGCATAAATTTTATTAAAATGTATACATCCACGGTATGGATAGAGTTCTTGAATGGGCGTCGATACATAACACTGTGACAAGTTGAAAAAAAGAGAGATACAACACGAAAGAATAAACAAAAACAGTAATAATAATGAAACAGTTAAAAAATACGAGCTTTTGTATGCAAATAAGGCGGGAGATTGCCGTGAGCGAGCCCTCATGGCAATTATGAATCGAGAGCGAAAATGTTCGCGTACGTTTTTATCAATCTTCCCAGTGCGCAGGTCTTCAACAGCTGCTTCGAATACAATGGAATCAGATTATGATAATTCGGCGCGGTTCGCGGAGACACTGGCGGCAACGGCAATGACACCGAAATTCTCATGGTAATGATGCAAAGTGCCTTTTAATTGAAGATGATAAATAAGAATGGCTACGTGGCAGTCAGATGCGTCCAACCAGTCGTCGTTGAAGTGTTCAAGCTGATTGATTCGGGGTTGCATGAATGAAAACGCGATTTTTTGTATGTGGCGTGCATGCTGAGATGCAGGCGCGGGCATTGCGGAGGATGCGGCGGGGTAGAGCGGGGCGGGGCGGGATCGAAGCTAGGAAGATTGCGGATCTATCGCACCATTATCGATTCAATTGCGTTATAAATTTTATTGTATTTTGACAATATAATTGATTATCTATCGTCATAAAAGTTATGCGATTATATTGCAATTAAAATAAACGATAGTGAGGCAGAAGACAAAACTATCTCGAGAAAATCTTTTGAACGTCAACGTTAAAAAATAGTAAAACAATATTAGCGGAGTTTAATTGGAGATTACATAGATTGTCATAGAAAAAAAAATGATGCTAATTATTATTGTGTTTGTGAAAAACCATTGTCTTCGCCATGCATATCTGATGCGTTAACTACATCTTGTAATGAAGAAAATAATTCAACAAAAGTCCTGTTTGATATTTTCAGATAACAATCATTTTTATATTTAAATATTTTTTTAAGGCATGCTAGTGTAGTGGGAGTGTTGCCAACTTTAAACTTAAATACCTATACCACATCGCGAGCGTATGCGATGAATAAGCAGTTGTCACACCGGCATGACAATAACGGTTAAATCTCTAAATTATACTATTGAGATAAAGCATTCCTCGGAACTGGCCGAAGAATAATAGGGATTTTTTGTATATTTATAGTACTCTTTTACGCGATCTACTGAACGAATCTAACCTAAATCAGGGGTGGCCAACCTATGGCGCATGCGCCAAACTGGATGCTTTAGTCGATTACAAGTAGCGCATTTAAACGTGCCTTAGATTATAGTAAACTTATCAGTGTGTGTACTGACGGAGGCCCGTCTGTTAAATTAAAAAGGATATTAAGAACATCCCTGGGCTCTTTCTATCGAGTAGGCGGAACAGACGACTTCAAGTTCCAATCTAGTTCAGAGTGTTCTCGATCATCACACCCTACAGCTGTGGTATAGAGCTATCAATCACCAAACGAGGCTGTAGTACCATCAGCGGGTTCCACGACGGGGTTTGCCCTCTCGCACAAGACCTCATCTCTCACTATTAATTAGTGATCCAGTAAACATGTGTCTTTTGAACTGGCGTACATATTTTTTACATTAATTTAGATGAGTGTCTGAGTTATTCATTTTCCTCTACTAAGCGAAGCAGATTCTATTTTCCAACCCTAGCCATAAACGTAAGAAGTTAGAAAGGGTGCTTGAGTTGTATGGCGCATCTGAACTCGAATGTAAAAAATTGACTCTTGTAAGTAAAATGTTAGCCACCACTGATATAAATAAATTAGAAGCATCACTATTGCCAAAATGTAATAAAAAAAGATTATATAAAATTGCGCGAGAGCAAAAATCATTTTTTTTAACCAACGTAAAATAATTTACATCGATTTTATTTTACACGCATTTTTTTTGGAACCAAGCTACCGCGTTAAAAGAGAATCGGGAATAAATTGAATCTCTTGAAAAGATAATTCATTGTAAATATTTTTATAGTTTTTAGTCAGATGAAAATATCAACGAATA
>JAGXCT010035105.1:0-18352 GCA_022495035.1 Philopotamus ludificatus
GATAATAGGTTTAATGAGCAATGTCTTAAAAATATTTTTAAATATTCAAAAAATAACTTATATATTAATGTGGTATGGTACGTGTGAATCAGAAAGGCTCTATTTAGCCTTCAAATATTCATAGAACGTAGTCGAGTTTTAATGTAGTCAAATATCCACAAACGTTTCATTGATTTTTAAAATACTTTCGATTAGTTCTACATAATTAAATGACAAATATTTCCGACTGATTGCAAATGTGTACTGGCAACAAAAACAACACGGCATTCAATTGACCTAGTACCAAACATCTCCAAAACTTATGGTTTATAATTAAATGTTAAGAGTGTTTGTAAATACTCCCCAGACCATTGAACTTGCCATATAGAATAAGCCATTGTAAAAAAACATTTCAAAATCCACATTCCTAGACAGTAAGCTAGACTAAATTCACATACCTATGTAGTAATGGCAAATGTATACGATCCGGAGCTACATTATGTCATTGCGCGAACGTTATAGGGGGGTTCGACGTTATATGAAAAAACCGCCGCAAACCTTATAGGGGGGAACGCTATATGAGAGGACGTTATAGGGTGGTTTACTGTATGTGATAGTTAACGGACACAGTACGAAAGAAGACGAAGATAAAAAAATTCGCATTAAAAAAATATTGTAATAACACAATGTATTATTTATCTTATTTATTAAATTAACGCCTAAGCCTTTAACATATTTTAATATAACATAGAAGTATTATATTTAGCATTTTTGTAAACATTCTTCAATAAATTTTAATTCGTTAGAAAAAATATTTGAAAATTGCTTACAACAAGATTTGGAGAGGATATAAACAATCCTAGGATTACAATTATAAACAAAAAACAAAAGTACATTAGTTTTGAATTGAGGGCGAGTTTTGTATTTTAACTGCGGGGCTATCTATCAATTTTTTTATATTCGTCAGACATCACTTTAAGTGATTATAAACTTTTAAGGTTCATAAAATAAATTTTGAGCATAGAATTAGAATTATAAATAACTTAAAAGAGTATTTTAATTAAAAGCTGGCAGATTTTTTGTAAATATGCAAAAAGGCTCAGGAGAAATAAAAAGCGTATTTATAAATAATGATGTAAAATATTATATAATATTATAATATCGTCTCGTAAAAAAAACTAAGAAACGCAATTATATATATATATAAATTTATTTAAACTAGGCAGATGAGTAAATCATAAAAACTTACAAAAACATTTACCGGAAAAGATTATTATAATCATAATATCGCAAAGAACATTAAAAATCGATAAAGTTTGTAAATGTAATATTTTCAACAAATAATTATTTGCATTTATAAACATAGAATCAGTATTATAAAAAAAATCTTATCCATAATATGTTATACGTATATTTGTTATATGTACTCTTAAAAACCCTTTATATTTTGTTTGCTTAAATTGCGCAAATTATATTATAAAAATAATTTAACAAGTAATTAATCACATCTCTAATTTAAATAAATTCTCTATGTATTTCTCTATATATTCTCTATATTATACAACAATCGGCAACGAACTATGAGTAATATAATTTTAGTACTGTTGTTGTTAATGATTAAATCTGTAATCATATTATCATTAGTATGTGTCAATGAGTATTTAACTGCAGTGCGGATGGTTATTGCATCAATATCCATTGCAGTATTATTGATTACGTACACTAATTATATTACAATTGATTATGCGCTCAAATATAATTATTAATGTATATATATAAATATAATAATATGAATAAATATGAAAATGTGTAAAATTGGAAGCTGCGTATTGTATCAACATGCGCGGCGCATGCGCACATGCTTTATTCAGCAGAAAATATTGTTTTCCGTTCCACAAAGACCCCGTTGCGCGTTACTAATAAAAATCCGGTCGGAATTTCAGCTACATGTTTCTTTTTGATGCCATATTTTGCATTCCGAGAGATGCTTCCCGACATTTTTTGCAGTAATTTTTCCGTTCCTTCCGCAAGTTCCACCCCTTTTTTCCCTCCATCTCTTCCGCAACAGAAATATGCGGGCGATACACGACCGGCATTTTAATATCTGAAATCCTGCAGCAGATTAAGAAGTCTGGCCCGGAATTATTCTGGACATCCGTTCTGGGAGCATAAAAAAAATAAGTTAATTGCTGTCATTACTTAGTAATTGTGCTATGCGAATTGCATAATTTCGCCGTCGGAGTTTTAATGCATTTTTTTGTATTAAGTTTTCGGGTATTTCCACGACACTTTTACGGCTCTGTTTTCCTGCGCGCACATCCGCGTCGCCCGGGGCTAATGTCTTGTTTTTTAACGGCCCTGTTCGGGTAATTAACGGACGTGTCTTTAATTCCATGGTGTTAAACTCGGTGCAGGCAAAATGTAATGGATTGTGGGGAGAACTTGGGGATTTGCAGATCTGTGCATTGAGTCGGGGGGATGAGGGAGCAAGGATTCCCTGCAACCTCTGCCAGACGACTGCTGCAAGCATATTCTAATTTAAATTTATTAACCTATTTAACGAAGTAGAAAATTTTAACATCCTTAAGCTAAGTAGCTTTTTGTTGCCACCAGATCTATTTGCGATCGATGAAAATTATTTTAATAAACAGCGTTCGTCGAATAATTTTCTTTTTCCTATTAGATTTATATACAAGAAGAGAAAATCTTATTTCATATCGAAAAACTTGTCACGTGTCAACCGCATGATTTCACTCGCACTCGACACAACCTACCGGATGCAAGCGAGAAAAAACATCGCGCTCGTGGTAACAGAAGTCAATATTGTTGTTTTTATTATTTTTTTGCAATTGCAGACATTACTTGTAATATTTATTCTTTAGATTTTTATAGATAAATAAAAAAAGTTTGTAACATGTAGGATTTATATTAAAAGAGTTATTCGAGAAAAATAAAAAAATCGGGCTCCCGAAATAACTTCGACACGGCTTGGTTTTATACAATTATAAAAAAAACTGGCATTATACTAATTTTTTAATTCAAAAACATATTATTTTCAGTATAATTAAATCAGTGATGGCTAATACTATCGGTTTGTTGTGACAAAATTATTTTTAGCATGTCTTAAATATCCTAATCCTAATCAAGCCCTAGTAAAGGCTAACAATATCGATTTTTAGGTTTCTTTTATTGGTTTAAATATTATTCAATGCCAAGAATAAGGTTTTACTAAATTACAAGGAAGGATAAAATAAACAAAGCTATTACCAAATATCAGAAAGCTTCAATCCAACTGAAATAATATTAAATATTAACTAGTGGCATGGTTTAGCACTGGCGGAATATAAGTATGAGAAACTCATTTCCCTTCCAACTTTAGAATCTTTATTGAATCTTAATATAAGTGAATTGTGCTTTAGAATCTTTCTGTTATGACATTTATCCATCATAGTCAAGTAAATAAATTTACATTATTATCCAGATCCTTAACAAGAATTAGAAGTATTTTTTCTTAGGTTTACCAATTCAAATATTTAATATCAGTTTATAATAGAAACATCTCTGGTGAAAGATTTGGAGCAGATATTAAATATAGTTATGTTGTAACAATTGATATGAACAATTATTTAATTCTGGGAATTCTGCATTGACAAGCATAAGTCCGATAGCTTTCGTGAATATTTTTAGACTATTTTTTATTCCTACCATTTATCGAAATGATGTGTGCCACACAAAATGTCTTAGCGTGTCATCTTACAAAAAAAAAATATTCGTAATAATATTTCTTCATAACTTCTTCAGATTTTTTAGCGCAAATTTATAAAATATGTATACATGATATATTTTTTTTTTATTTACTCCTTGAATTTATTTTTATAATATAATATTTATATAAAAAAAATATAACCATTGAATATTTGCATTGAGTGAGGAATATTTTGGCATTATAATTTATTTTAAATATAATCTAATAATTATTATAAACAAAAAAATGTAAAATTCAAAATACAATATTAATTTTAAATTGTTTTTTTTAATAAATACTATATATTATATATTAGTAACGTTATAAAAACAATTTAAATGATACACGTTATGACCATTTCCATGTCACGAAAAACAACAATTGATCACATTTTCTGTACTAGATTCATTTCCCGGATATTAGAACTGGAATACGACAGGTGCGTCCCCCGTCGGATAGATCTGTCATGGTGTTTGGGACCTGGCTATGGGATGGTTTAATGGCTGAATTAATGGGGGGCACGTTGTCCTCGGAGCTTCTAACCCACGTGCTTATTTATACGATTTTCACCACATACACACTCCATTTTACGGTATCATTTTATTGCCCCCGAGCAAATTTACGACCGGTCGTATAATTCGCAAAACTTAAGGTAATGCCAAAAACAAACTGATGAAATGGCCTTAATTAGAATTGCGGATATGTATTGCAGAGCGTTGAACATGGCGCCGGATTGAATCTCACCAACTAGAAGACGTTCTAATATAGTGGAACACGCTTCTCTTAATTATGTGTGTGTACGGGTATGCTGAAAATTAGCATGCTAATTTTATGTCAAGCTGGCAATGCTAAGATTTAATATACTCCTACGACATTTAATGTACTTTGTCATTGTGAAAATGAAAATATATGATCGGTTCGTACGCTTAACTCACTTTATATTTATTGCACAATATGAAATAATAAATAATTGATATCCGACACCGTTCAAAAAAACTATTTATCATCTTTTTTTATTCAAACGCCATCTACAGTAGTTCAAATAAAAGTTTTGGTGCCACGACTTTAATTAATATCCAATACTTTAATTTAATTAAAAAATTATCAGCATGTAAGGTAAATATTATTATTAAAAATATTATAAATGTATAAGAGCATTATAACTAAATCTAAATTAAATTAAAGTTATTATATTTTTAATTATAATTAAAATTGAAGTATTTGTCATTTTATCAATAATTAAAAAGTACTTTTATTATTAAATAATTATACAGCTTTGTAAAAAGTAGTCTTTTATACAATTAATTTTGTTTTACCATCAAAGCCAGTTATATTTTTTTTATTATTAAGAAACCTGTAATAATAGTCCTGTCTTTTATACAAAAAAATGCAGACTTTTTTTTTAAAGGATCTAAATTCGTTATAAAATAATGTTTCTACGTTTTTGACTTGTTTTAATTCTTCAGTCCTAATTTTAAAATAAAGAATACAGTTCTCGAGGCATCTAGCATATCCATATTACAAATAAACTATATCTATATACATATTAATACATTTTTTTTTACAGCTGTACTAGTTTGCAAAGTTACATTTAAAACTGTTTCATTGAACTATTTTTAATACAAAAAAATATCCCAATACCACAATGAATTTTATGATTTAGTTAACAGATTCTAAATACGTAGTAAATAATAGCCATTACATATTAAAAATATAACTTATTTTCTTATAATGTGTTTTTTTACGATTGGGATGATTCTTTATCTTAAAATGCTCTAGATTATTGAATCAATCGAAAAAACTAGTACATATATAATAAATAAGAGATTTTCCGATAGTCGTAACTTTCCAACGTACAATCAAGGATTTACTACTAGAGTTTTATACGAATTCAATGTGAAAAACCGTCGGTTTTGTATCCTGCAGTTTAATGTGAAACTTTAAAGGACATATTTATTTAACGCCAGCAAAAATGTTTTTATAAATTATAATTGTGTAAACATTGAAATGCATAACATTTAGCTAGCTGCTATAATAAATAGAACTGCAACAACTCCCTTCATTTATTGATGCAATGAGCTTACATACAATTAGATCATATATAAAAAAGACTTAATATTAATATATAACTATTAATAACGTCAAAAATATTTTTCCTCCATGTATGAATCGTTATTAATATCAAATGAAATATGAATAAATTTTGACCGAATGGTCAAGAGTATCTAAACGTATTTACCCAATGATATTTATTCTATTATGTGACATGAATATTTCTAAAGCTGTTTACGCCATCGCATTCGCAAAACTATGCACATAATAATAGTTTTATCCATCACGACCATTTGATTTATGAAAATCATAAAAAGTCACATTTATCGCGAATCAACTACACAGATCTGGACGGTAGCAAATTTTGTGCCGCAACAGCGGACTTGCTCATAAATATGTAGCATCGCTGGTATAATTAATACATTTCCCTTTATTGCTAAGACCTGAAATACCTCATAATTTTATTGCCGGTTTTGTTTTCATGAATAAGAATTTTCTTTTGATTTATGATACGTAACGCTCTCCGTGCCACGGGCCAACTTTGCGTTTGTAAACAGTGTTTGTTTGTGCTTTGGCCATATTTGTTGTTCGGTAAAGGATACTGTGATCCCTTACTCGGCTCACTCGCCGATCGAGTTAATTAATTTTAATTAATTAATCATAGTATTTACCCCGAACCGATAAAAAAGAAAAAAGGCATATAAATATTACATCGTTTACATGATTTCGATTTTTATATAATTTAAAATAATAAAAATATTTGTTTTCTAATATTAATACATATGCGTACACATGTTTGCGATTTTTAGTAGTACATTCTCTATTTTGGTCCCTGGGAAATATGTTTGTAAAATTTTTAATAGTTCCTGTAAAGACTTATATTTAATTTATTGATTGACAGTTTCAGCTTTAACCTAACTGTGCCGAAGAGGTATATTGGGTATATCAAGTAATTGATTTTTCTCGAATAACTCTTCTAATATAAATCCTAGACATTACATTTTTTTTGTATTTCTTTAAAAGAGTCTAAAGAATAAATACTATAAATAAATATTGTCCTTTATTGTCTGCAATTGCGGAAAAAACACCAATAATCGTTGATGTTGCCACGCGCGCGATGTTATTTTCGCTCACATCCGGTAAGATATGCCAAGTGCAAGTGAAATGTGCGAATGACACGTACTGCAAGACATCCCTGAGAGCGCTGTCATTTTCGTATAATATTGGTTAGTTAAAAATCTAAAATATCGACGAAATTATGAAGTATAATTATTTTTATTTTTAGAATTATCTATTTTTAATAAAAAGATGATGAATTGAAGAAGAAAATCAATATCAATATCCGCCGTGACGAATGCGGATAACTTTTTCCAGTCCGTGGGCCAGTCGTATTGGCCTAAAAGATTTTTTAGGAAACAACTTCAAATATCTCTTTTAATAAATTTGTAAAAAAAATGAAAAGAGAGTAACTCATACATTCGACTAAAGGTGGACAAAGTGGTAATGGTTATTATAACGAAAATATGTAATAGTTTATTTCGAAACTTAAATTATTATTTCTAGTAGTTGCAAATAAAGTTTCTATTTTTAGTTGTGGTTTTTATGTCAAATCAAGTCAAAAATCTGGTTATTATAAAGTCGTCAATATTAAAACTTGAGGGCAAAAAACAAAGCTTGTTAGTGTTTTATAAATGCAAGGAAAATATTTTATTCCTTTATCCTCGAGTAATATATAGTTTTGGTAATCTAACGGTAGCTTCTACAATCCGGTGGTGGATTGGTTATCGACGGTCAATAAAATCTCAAAATTACAGTTTAATTTATACTATCAGTTGCATAGTAACAATAATAAATACACTATTAATGTTCCGAGCTGTCTGCAAAGCCGTACAATATAAGTTCTTACACGTAAGAACTTATATTAAAAAATATGCAAATTTCCAACATTCCATCTTTAAACAAAAAAATATTTTAATACCGAAAAATGATTTAGAATGAATAAATATATCTTTAAAATAAAAATACAAAAATGTCAAAATATAATTTTAACGCAAAATGAGCAACTTGTGAAGTTGACCACATGCTTCATTTTAATTTTTATACCTAAAGACCTAATATCAATTCAGAAATTAAATAAAAGTATATTTTTGAATCAAATTCATATACTTAGATGTACAAAAAATTCAAATATTGTTGGAGCAAATTATAAATCGAATCGGACATATAAAGTTTATATCGACAGTTAATACATTAAAGTTTTTATGATATTGCTTTCGAAATGATTTATTTACCACTTATATAATTGAAAGTTTTGACTAGTCTGAAATAAGCTTAGAACACGTCTAGTAACTTTATGTTTATATGAATTCATGATGCCTTACACAAGATATGTATGTGAATGTTAGATAAGAAGTTCTGGGTAACATTTTGTTACTATATCTAAATCCATGATATTGAACAAATTAAATAAAAATATTATTTGAATATATTTATATTATTATATGATTGGCGCATATATTTGATTAAAAAAAAAGTTAGCGTTAGATAAAATAATTGTTATAAATAGGATTAAAATAATCGAGGCCTTGAATATCATACTCCAATTTCAAAAGGATTAGATGGATATTATACTATGGTATTATTATCATAATGCGATGGTATAACAAGCTCTTGTAATAATATTGTGGTTTAACATTGAATGCTTTGTGGATGTTAAACATTGTTTGTCGCTGGTCCATAGAGAGATTGGCGTAGAGCTAACGACCTCCTCTCGCAAATATTCAAAGTTGTTCAGAAATATATTCTCATTTAATGCGAATAATGTCCGAGCCAAAAATACACTCGTTATATATGGAATACTTAGGTCAGCAAAGATTAATATGAGAGAAAGACAATGGCCGCGGAGAGGGCAGGTCCTGAGACATGTCCCGAGGGATAGCAGGGAGGGACGCCGGCGCCACACAGCATCGTTGCCACACACAACCGACGCCAGTAGCGATCGCCGAATTTGGCAACAACTCGCAACGGTCCGAGTTTAAAGTTTAGTTTTCTTTGTCGAACATACGACGACACTTTGTATTGTCTCGGGCGACCGGCCATACGTTACCCGGCTCTTTTGCACTCGTCTTGTTTCATTGTCTAGGTATACTTACGTACCCGTTGGCCTCGGACATTCATTCTGCCCGGCTTTAATAAAAAGTTTTATTGCGAAACTATTATCTATCGGTAGCCCGAGTCGACTTGGTGCCGGAAAAACTTTCTGGCGGCGTTTGGAAAATTTAAACTGTGGCCATTACGGCGCCCCTGCACTTTTGTACAAGGGAAAATACAGCGGATCTGTTTATTGTGACACGGTCTCTGCTTCTCGAGACAATGCTTTTAAAAGCAATGGGAAAGATGAAAGAATAAATATATAACAAATATTTTCAATAACCATATATTGTAGATGTACGATCATTTTTAATAGTTAAATGATATGACATCTATCGTTTAAAACGTTTTACTCTATGTGATTACTTTACAATCTTATTTTTATATCCGAAACCAAAATATCTTCATCTCTACGATACTACTTACTACTGTTTAACCTTTTTTTTAAATATACAAGATAAAAACACCAAACAAGATGATCTTAAAATAACTGCATTACATAAATTTGATTTCTTTATATATTACAATTGATTTAAGACAGTTATTCAAAAGTTACATCTCTTGCAGATCGTCGAACAGCATAGAGAAAAATATATCACTTTTACTGTAGAGCACTTTTTAACCCGTTTTGCTCTATAACATTTTTTTTATAATATAATTTTATATAAAATAGATTAATGATTATAATATTGAGATTCTACCTATTTTGCTTTTTTAATTAGGGCATATATCATATATATATATACATCATCATCAAGAGATAAAAACATATAAACATAATATACAGCAAAAAGACATAAAAAAATATGTAGTGTGCCACAAATCATCATGGGGTAAAATAGATCCGAAACGTTTTAGTTTTAGTTACTGCTATTCTATATATGTATATTCATTAGTAGATATTGAAATATTCTCTTAATTTTCATCGGATCGTTTTGATTTTAAATAATCGAAACTATATATCATTTGGGCTTTATCTATAGCGTCGATGATCAGCTGAGGTGCATTTGAAGACTTAGATTACTTTAAGCTAATATCGAAGTCACTATGAGATCCTGGGATGTTAAATACTGACTGCAACAAAATACATGAGCCTAGTAACAGAGTTGTCTGATAGATTAGCATTAATAAAATTCCAAAAGAATTTTGAAGATTCCATTTAACGACGCTCACATAGCAACACGAAATTACGATGGTCCTGATGGACCGCCGCCTTTTACTCCCTTCTTAGGAATACGAATGCCTCACGGTCCTCAGGGTAAAAGCAGTAAAATTATTTGATATATAGCATATTATATCATAACATAATTGATGTAATGGATAAGTACATGTTTTTTGTTCATGTATTGTCATTAATTTGAATATATGTTTTGTTATATTTTTATTAGTATATTTAAGATTTATTTCAATTTTATATTCAATATATATTTCTTTGATGGTTTTTTATAAATCTGAGTACATCTTAAAAAAAGAACCGTGTGCGTGCAAATGAAAATATAAAAATATCGTGAACGCAAAATTAAAATAGAAATAAGTCAAGAGGCCAATCATCATGTCCAATCACTGTAATATTTTTTTCTTACAATGAAAACATAAATTATTAAGAAATATCGTGAATGTTTTGATATATTCATTAAATCATATTTTTTTGTATCCAGAGCAATTTTCCTTTGCCATACTTGATCCAATAAAATAATAATATAAATCCTAACCAAACATAACCTGACTTAATAATTTTAGTTTAGTATTTACTATAAAAAATATTTTTATGAATAATATTGAATAAATATTATTTTTATTTTAAGAGCTAATAAATATGATATATATTATTTTATTAATATTTTTTTCTTCAAATAATGCTCCAACATATTTTGGGATTCATTGATAAGTCTTCCGACCTTATTGAATTAATATAATGTCATTTCATAAAAAAGCGATTCAATATGTGCTCCGACAGAAAAAAAAAATAAATAATATGATATATTGTCGAAAATATGCAATGCGAAATATTTAATTTTCCTTTGCGGTGGCTGAGAAAAATATTTCACTCGCATTTCCCAATAAGAGAGACCCCACCAAGCGTCTGAAACACATTTCGATGGAAATATTTCGAAGGAAATCAAATTATCAAAATATCTTTTGAGATGTAACATAAGCATCCCGACTCGACTCCCTCCTCTCCCTCCTACTCCATAGGGATGAGGTCTTCCATCTCGTCAGTCTCGAGTGATCTTAAAAAGTAAAGCTTTTGTAATTAAATTGCTAATATTACGAATATGAGCCGAGCGGCAATGTGTGTGTCGAGTTTTATTTTTAAAAAAAAGAGAGAAAGAGAAAGGGATTATATTAACTTTTGTTTTTTGAGAGCTTTCGACAAAGGCAACTTTGGACTGGGGCAACGTTTCGTTTTTTCGGTCATAATTAATCTTTTGAGACGGGGAGAATTTTACAAGTTGAAACATTGGCCCGAATTTAGGAAATCTGTTCGACCGGTACAAGGCATGGGAAGAAAGGGGGCAAACGGAGGGGTAGGAAAAAGGGAAAATGCGTGTTTATGCCTTTTTCATGTTATGAAATTACAATTTCCACCGATTCGACGAGCCCTCGAAATGTATACGGTGTATTTTTTTATTTGTTGTTTTAATAAAAAAAAATTCTTATCGCCGAATGAATTTGTAATTAACTGTAATCACGTTTCCGAACTAATTTATGAATATTTTAATAGAGGGCCGGACGAGGTGGGGCGGGGGGTAAGGTCTCGGAGACGGGGGTGGATTTTATGAAGAGTCATTTCCGGCGGAAACGACTTAACGGTCAAAATGTTTCGAATGGCTTAATCTAACAGCGAAATATTGCACAACATTAACAATAATTAAAATGGTTTTATTATTCTTTATATTTTTAATTAAAATATTTTTTCTGTGAATGGGATACGGTGCCAATGAATTATTTAAGATTTATGGAGGAATGGTGTCGCGGTTTCCGGCAATAATTATAATTGAGGCAAGGATGCCACGGACACTAACGTTTGGCTCAACGCCACGTCCTGTCACTGTTACATAAATTTTATTCAAAACGGTAGAGCTTTTACCCCCCAACCCATCCTCCGAAGCTTTCGTACTTCTGAAGTCAAGAAGTCTGTTACGTAAGATGGCGATTAGGTGGGAAATTGGCCGATAGAGTGGCCGAGGTGGCCATATGAATTATGTGTTGCCATCAGCAATTTCTTTAAGCAATTTTGATTCAAAATTGCCACTTCCGCTAAGAAAATATATGCCAAGCCTTGACCATAATAAGAAAATATTTTTCCGCATAGTTTTTCCAAATAATTTTTAAATTATTTCTGATGATGATCATTCAATTTCATATCATATAAAGCCAGAGTGATTGATCATTATGTTGTTCAATTCAATTCGATCAATTGTATTTTCATACCGTTCTAAAATAAGAAAAAACATGTATTTTTTAAATAAAAAATAAAATTGGTGAAATAATATCTATATAAGTTAGTTTTAATATTTAAAACGACGAGTAATTGATTGTTTGCATATTATAAAATGAACAAGATGACAAAAACTTGAGCAAGTATGTATTTTAATTTATATCCACTTTTAAAGTAGTTGGATAACGATTTTTTGAATGATTGGAAAATATTAAATCGCCTTCTATTAAGTTTTGTAGGATAAATGCCAAACAAAGACATTTTCTAGATCAAAAAAATCTCTAATGTATAACTATAGACTTAGCAACGTAACTCAACCAAAGTAATCTTTCATTAAATATCTGGTTATTATGTTTGAATCAAGGTTGAAATTAATTGTACATGAATCGGATGTATGTATTAGATCATCAAGAATATTGGGCTCTGTCTTGAGAAAATCCCATTACATACATAGCACCTTCATTATGATAGTGCTATACGATAAATAGGGTCAGAACTTGCTCGAATCAGGTTCCACTAAATATGTGCCACATGACGCTTCGAGCTCCCTCAGGTCAAAAAAAATACAGATGAAAATTCTAAGGTGATTGATTTCTACATTATGGAGTTTGGATTCTACCCGAACTTATACCCTAGCGCAGAAAATCAAGGTTACCTGGGGTTTGAAATGCTAAAAAAGACGATTTATTTCACAAAGTGCTTCTTCAAGCTGTTGGTTGGCATAGTACAAAATCCCCTTATACTGTGCAAGTTGCCCTTATGGGCACCAACGAGCTCGTTCGCGTGTGCTTTTTCTTCCGCAAAATATGAGGAGAGATTATCTTTTAGAAATTTATATTTGATGTAAAATATCGCCTTTTCGATGATCTCTTAACACATTGCCTACCGGGCGAATTGCGGTCAAACATGCGCTGAGGCGCAACGTCGTCAAAATTTAGTGAAACGTCGTTTTTACTAAATAAATCATAACTATTTTATCAATCAAGATATTGAGCAAGAAATCAAATTATTTGATCTTCAACATCATTGAATAGTTATTATCCACGTTGTTGTTGAATGTTGAGAAAGATCATAAACAAAAGAGAGCAATTACGATTTGACATCAGTAAAAAATTATTGATCAAAAATAAAACCATGTATCCTATAGATAAAAGATTATAATAGTGTAATAACTAAATAAATTCTTGAATGGTGTTCATTTTGCTGTAAATATAACATTAAACAGCTTTTGACAGTCGGCAATTTCAAAACACATTCCTTCTTGTAAAAGAGCTATAAAATATTTTGAATAAATGTTTTTTTATGCCGTATTTGCCTATAATCTCAAGGTCTAAAAAAAATATATTGCTACCCACCCCTATTAAGCATCAATACAACTATCTAACAAAAAAATATTTGAAAAAACAAAACGTTGTAAAGCTTACAGCCGGCTATCGTGTGATATTTGCGCGCCCCGGACATGCACAAAAACACTCTTGACGTGGAATTCATGACTCCCGTAGTTAATGAGTTGATAACATTATATAATGTCTAATAATATACAAATCCTCGCAAAACCAGAGTATAGAAAATATTAAATAAGTACTAAACAATTAAATATTTGTCTGTAAAACTTTTTACGAATTATAAAATTAATAAAAAAAACGAATGATTGGTATTTGTTTTATATTATGAAAATTTAAATATCATTGAACTTAAATCAGGACTCCACATGAATTTAATTCACATAAATATATCGATTAAAAATATTAGCTAGACTACTCTAAAATATTAATAGATTCAATGCAGTTGTGATTATGTACTATTTAAATTCTATTTATTAAAATGGTGTAAATTTGATTTCAAAGCTATGGCACGCTCTATAATTGCAAATTGCATCGAGTTAAACGCGTTGCTAATCACGAGCGTCTTGGCAATAAAACTCCGACGCCATTAGCGGGCCGGCGTCGTTAGTGACCGCTAGCTGGAGAGGGGCGGGGGGGTTCGAGGCATGGGGGCGTCGTATATCTTTCCGGACAAATGGCCCAAAGCGCCGTAAACAACCAGGCGAACTCGAGACTTAATAAATTCATAAGCCATATTTCAACGCGACTCAGATTTATCACCTTAATTGCGATGAAACTCACAGGATCTATCGCGTAGATTTTTTGCGAAAAAAAATACAAAATAAATTCAATTTCGCCCAACGTTTTCCTCCGCAAATAGTGTTAACTTCAAAAAGGTGTTTGGCTGCCGCGAATTGAATATTCCCGGCGGACAGGATAAAACAGAAGGCGGCCGTTCGTTTTCACGGCTTTAAGTTTGACGTCCCGTCTGTGCTTTCACCGGTCAAGCACCTGTCAAACTCAATTCGGAATAATTTTGTTTGGCCGGCCAATTTGTATGGCCGCCGAATAAAAGCTGGGCACGTGACCGGAATGTACAGGCGCGCGATGCGGACGTGGACTCCGCCGGCAAAAATTAAAACAATGACATTATCCCTCTTTATAAGCGCATTGTTCCGGGACCTGTCAGCTACAAATTGAAATCCCGGGGGACGAGGGCGGAGCACTCTGTCCATCTGGAGACGGAATACTGATGCACTGCAATGTTATAAATCGATTAATTTAAAATTTCGGAAATGTCATTGCTCGGTAATCAATCAATCGAGTGGATGCGCTCCCCAGCGATAAGAGCGAAATAAATGGAGAATGATCCCCTATTAACTTTCCTCTGATAAATTCTGTCCTTTTCAAAGGGTCTCTCCCCAATAAATATCTTAATGCAATTACCAGTCTAGTTCATTTGTAATAAAATAGGCTTCGTGAATATTGGCCTCATTTTGCTGATTTCAATAAAAATTAATTTATGAATTTAATAAAAAAATATTCTATTAACGTTTAGTAAATTATATTACATTTTATTTTCAATATTAAATAATCCGGAAAAAATCCATTTTAATTAATTAGCATTCAATTTTATTTATTTAATTAAAGTTTTTCATTTTATTTACAACTATTATTCACAAAATCTCGTGTAATTTTCGATCCTTTTCATATGAACGCTAGAAAGCTTCGATGCAAAATATGAAATATAGTGATTTTTTACTCCAAGTTTACAAGGTCACATGACTGGTGAATACGAGGGATGCGAATGTACCTTCTAATTTAATTTTAAATTTTAGATTGCTGATTTTAGATTTGTGGAGAGGTGCTTTGTCGTGTTAGAGGATAATTTTTCTAAGGATAAATTCGGATATTTATCATAGGTGTCTAATAATCTACAATCCACTTCTCCCCTAATTGTTATCAACTTTGAAGATATAATTGTATGTGATGATTCTTCTGAAGTTTAGATTTAAGCTAAGGATCTCAGCACTTCATCATCGAACTTTAATTATCGTTCTGATTTTAGGGCGTCCTCTAATTGCACTATTTTAATCGTTAAAACCAAAATAGTAAGACTTATGTTTTGAGTCGGCACTAGTTCATAAACCTCGTTGATAGTCTTTGCCCCCTTTTCTGGGTTTGAATTTCTGATGATAAAAAACAGCATGCGATGACGAATATGTTTTTAATTGGTTTCATATTTTAATATTTTACTCTAAATAATAAATAAAATTTATGACACATAGACGCAATCTGACCTACAATACAAAAAATAACTTACAAAGATTTTTATTACATCAAGCTTTGGATAAAAATTTAAGCCCAGAGTATATATAAACATGGCTATTATATATTTTTATTATTAATATTATATAAGGAAGTTTTTTTTAATATTATATTAAATATTTTAAAATACCTTTCGATGCAATAATATTGTTATAACTTTTAATTATACGCATGTGACGCGAAATATTTCTACGTATAATGGCATAAAGCTTTTTATCAAATCTCTCTTTGACGATTTACATACAAAGACATCGATAATTGTCGACAAAACGAACGTAAGGGGCTCAAAGGAAAAATTCTGCGAATTAAATACAAATTTAATGGATCAGAAAATGGCGAATTTATGTCAAAGACAAATTTTGCCGATCGGCGATGTATAAACAATTGACACTAACCACCACGGGATCACTGCCACCATCCTTTGTCGGTTTTAATCATGATTAATTAATGTTATTTTTTAATTGGGATCAAATATCAAAGAAACCAAGCTCGCTTTTGTAACCTAAAAAAATATTAGCGATATTTTAGTGAAAATACATTTATTTCCGGGAATCGTATCCTTAATATTGAATGTGCAAAATTTTTAATAACATAATTAAGGGCGCTCGCTTGATCATATCCTATAATTATCTTCCATCGCCATCGACTACTTGTTATTATTTTCTGTTTTTCTACAATTCTATAGATTTAATTTTTAATTTGTATGAATGTGGGTGTGTCGTTATTCTCTGCCATTGTTGCTAAACAACAATAGTTGCGTTGCATGTTGCTATTAGTGGATAATCGTTGACAAATGTGCGGCATTGCGCCAACACGCAACACTGGATCGCGTGTCTCGTGTTGTTTGCGGTGTGAACCAAGCGCAATCAAAGCTTGAAATATTAATTACGAGCCATTCGATATCGGTTCGTATGAGATAAATTACTATATTTTGACAAATATAATATAAAAATAATTGGGATAGTAATCACATATGACAATACCAGAAACACCATATAAAGTGAATTTGCTACCTCCAAGGCAATAGTTAAAAAAAAATCATTAGATAAGAGACAAACGCTTCAAAATTATAGTGATGTTATGAAAATCACAATGGCGTTACCAAGGAGCTTTATATAATATGTTTTATCCTAAAGAAAATGACAGTGTCATCTAATCATCTCATGAAAGGGGAAGAATTGATTTTTGATATAAACAAGGGAGCTTAAAAGCTTTAATATAGAATCTTTTTTTAACTTAATAAAACTGAAAAAAGGTGATGATTTCGTTTTCTTAAACATAAGTATTTTATAACCGTGAAAATAAGAATTAGGTGTTATTGTCGAAGAATAATATTTTTTGTAAGGAATGCCTTTAAACATATTGTGTGCAAAGCTCTTTTATGAATTTTGCAAAAAGCAGTTAATTCAATCAATCAAGCCAGAATTCTCAGATATTAATAATTGTGCGATTTTCACAACATCACATTAAAATTACTATTAAAACTATAAAAATAATAATTCTGTATTTTTTCAGAAATAGAATATTACCAAAAAATCACCATGACAATATAAAAATAAATAATTTTATAAGAATATTTGACGTATTTTAACCAATGCGTCACGACGGGTCGAAATCAACGCCGCTGGCTGTTGGGGTCTATTTTGTATGTAGTTAATGTACGAAACACCCTATTAATTTCAAGTCAAGAAATGATAAATTCTTCGACATTACCTTAACTTTAAAAAAATAGATTATTCTCTTAATAAAAATAGTTATTCGTAATATGTATTTACATGATTAGTAGAAAAATCCGAAATATCGATATAATTTTGAATTTGAATCGGCCCGCCGTGACTGAGGCCCGTTTCAAGATCGGTTTCTATACTTGCACTGCACGATATTTTTTTCTCGCTCGCACTTTCACATGCGCAATGTTTTTTCTCGCTCATATCCGATACGGAGTGATAAAAAACATCGCACCTGTGCTAATGAATAACAATACACCTAGGCCTCGTATAACACGGTTATATGGTTCCACAAAACACCGTGTAATACAAATCCATGTTATACGAAATTTGAAATTCATATAAAATTAGGGTTTGCGTTCCAAAAAAAAAATATCAAAGTTAGTTAATTTCATCTATTTTTTTAAATAAATAATCGAAACAATATACATTTACGTATTTATTAGAAAAAAAACATTAACACATATAATAGATCAGTCATTCAACATCGCTATCACTTACAATTCCATCTGTTCGACTATTTTTCGAGATTGGTTGTGAGTTTTCATCGTCAGAGGATTCCGGGTTATTTTTGGATTTAACCTTTAAAAATTCTGTAATAAGC
>JAGXCT010035106.1:0-43272 GCA_022495035.1 Philopotamus ludificatus
GGACGTTTTCAAATCAAATTAGATACCTCATTGTATTTTATAAAAAAGTTGTACACTCATAATACATATACATATTATGTACATTTTTAAATATATAGTTTGATGCACTGATCTCCTTCAAATCAAAAAGTAAAATTACCCCCCTATAACGTGGAACCTATCTGGACGTTATAGTGGGGTTTACTGTACGTTGGTCTGAGCTTTGGATCGGTCGGTATTGAGTTATGCCGTCCGCCCTTAATAAAAACGAGATACTACAGAGACTAGCGTGGTTTTAATATTAATATTAGGCATTATCCTACATAAATATTATTAATATTATAACTATGTATCTATCACTTTTCTTACACGGTTTTTTGTGGAACATATCCACCGTGTAAAAAAAGAGTTGGGTGTACATAAAACGCAGACAATATTCGTATATTTTTATTTATTTGTGTAATATTTTTCACCGTGAATTGAACACAAATACATACATATTACTACACTACATTAAATAGAAAAATATTACAGTAAGGTACATTAGTTTTTTTTTATCATAAATAATGAGAATTTAAATAGGACAATCGTCTATTTAATCGATTTTTTTTATGAATCAAATGCAATATAACTGGGCGCATATTAAAACAATCTTTCAGGCCGAGTTAAATGTATATGTCATCTGTATTTTCAGAAAATGTATCTAGATAATACGGAATATTTTTTGTACACATATTTTCTTTATTATGTAATTGTTACTCGGCGAGCATGCCGAGATGAATTTTATCGAATCGATATTATGCTACTGTGAATGTGAACTATGAAAATGATTATTTTTATTAAAATTAAGTCAAATTTTCGGATATAAATTAATACATAACAAATCATTCGATAACATTGTAAAACAATTATTAATAAAATCATAACAAAAAATATACAAAAATGGATCTAACTAAATATATCCATCGCCTCTGAATTAAATAAATTTTCTAACGTCGGAAAATGTAACAATAACAAAATATTGCGATACAACTCGTCCCAGATTTTTAATTATACCATGCAATAATATTTTAAGCCACGTTTTTATCCACTAATGAAAACGTTTATTAAGAAAATATTTTATTGGACTTGAAATATTATTGCATAATTTCATATTACGTTATAAGATTTATACTATGTTCAGCGTTTAAATTAAATACATTACAATAAATATATTTGACGATAACTTTGGCACGTTTATGGCAAATTCAATGCAATTGATAAAACAATATTGTTGAGATTATTATTATACACATTATGATACAGGATGAGGATAAAGCAAAATATTAACGTAATAAAAAAAAATATATGAACGACGGATAATAATGAATGAATATCCGTGAATAAAAATAAAACTTAACATTTGTTAAAACTATCTACTAAGACACTAAAATTTAACAGATGAATCAATCATATTCATTCAATATAACGTAATTTTATCTCGAAACCGCTAAGGGTTTTCATTTATTTTTGGACAAATTATTGGACGATGCTCATACATAACCTTATATACATATACTACTAAAGTGTGACGGTTTGAAATCAGACTTTTCTCCTTCTAACTAAGCTCAAATGTCTAATATAATATAAATTGATTTGTAATATTACTGTCATCACTAACTACGTAATAAAAAAAAACATAAAATAAATTAATATATCAAAGGGTTATGAAATATAATTCTTAATTTGTAACTCTTAACACATTGCTTACGGGAACGTGGATCCCACGACAAAAGGGTATTTATGTATGTCCGAGATGTGGATATCATATACTAGCCGATACTACGTGTTTGATCGGTTGTATATATATATATATCTGTATAGGTGTGCGTGTGTGGTCGCTCGCTACTCGTCACTCGTGACTCGTTAAAAGAGATAACGCCTTAGAGAAGAGAACAAACGAATACCGAGGCAAACCCCCTCTTACTTTCCTGGACACAGTTGAGAGGGTAAAATCCGATACCAACATGGTAGAAGATGTACGTCCAATGCCAGCAATAGCCAAGAGAGGTAAACTCTTTACAAAAAACCGCATACCAAGACGGCTCGGGTCCCCACGGTATGGACACGAAAGGGGAGCCCTCACGTCACGTGTGAGACTCAGGTTCCTTTGGCCTCGACTACCATGCGAGAGTTTGGTAAGGTCCATGCCCTCAGCGAGTGAGAGCCTTGTGACTGGCAAACGATATATATATCTTTTACAACATTTTGTTTTTTCAAATATTTTCTTATCGGAAGCGTACTTTTATAACATTTTTTGTATAAGCCCTATTGTAGAGCCCTAGCGGCGTCCAACACCCTTCTCCATTTTATCCGGTCTGACGCCACGTCGTTCCATCTTCTGGTAAGTTTCAACGATGTCCCTCTGTACACAGTCCAACCACGTTAACCTTGGTCTTCTTTTCCTCCCGGGACAGGTAGGCTTACTTTTTTACCCAGGATAAAACCGTGTCAGACCGGTCCGACACAGTTCCATCCCTTGTCATTCACCCACACCCCATTTACCGGCTTGGGGCCGGTTCAATTGGTGCCAACAAAAGCAGTTTTTTCTTGAAACGCGTGATGTTAAAATATAATACTAAAATTCCTTAAGAAAAGGGAGAAGGGGGAGAGAAAGTAGCTTTGAAAAACTCTCCGAAAGTCGATGCAAAGCGAGAAGATGCCCTATAGAAAATCACGCTGACCAGGTCCATGTGTCCAATAGGCCCCTCCACCAGGAGACCAGTAAGGTGGAATGGACAGGAAGGCTTGTTAACTGGCTGACTGTCCCACATCCTTGACATGTGACCGATATACCGGAGTCTGGCCACTGTGACAACAGCTACTCGTTGCTTCGGATACACCATCTCCTGTAGAAAATGATTCCAAATATTCGTCTCTGGATTATTGTCGATAGTTGTCGCTCGTCTAGTTTTGTCAAAGGCCTACATTCAGATCCGTATGTTAGGACGGGCCCGATGAGGGTCATGTAGAGCTTGACTTTAGTCTTCTTTTAGAGGAATCTCAACCGTAGATGCTGTTGAAGTACAAAACTACTTCATACATCCAGATTGATTTCATCAAATTTATAAAAATGGAACGCGATAGTTGTATAAATTAATTTTACGAAGACAGTTGATCAGAAATTAGTGATAACGAGAATAACAGTGAAACGGGATCAATTAATAATAAACTATGACAACGTTTGGAGCTTTAAATACAACTGTTGTGGATATTAAAAACGACGAGAAGATCCCAAAAATTTGAAGGAATTTATTTTAGATGCAACGAATTTCACTGTTTGGACATGGGGTGAAATTAAAGAAATAACGATCAAAAATTGCTTTCGAAAAGCTGAAATCGTTAAGGAACAAGAAGATACTAGCGATGAGAGCCTCGGTGGAACCTGGTCAAAAACACTAGTAGAAGATATTACGGAGCACAATGCTATTGATGGCTGGGAACAAATTTCTACCGAAACTTTACAAAATTACATGACCCTCGACATTAACGTGATGACGTCTGAAGTCATGGAATCTAGGGTTTTTTAATCGGGGTTTTCAAAAACGTAAAAACGGGGTTTCATTGTAAATAGATAATATTCAACATCCATTATACAAAATCATCCTGTTTTATGACCCTTGCTATAAGGTAAAAATATTTTTTTTACATTTACCATTCATTGAATGTTGTAGTTGAAGTAGTTTAATTTTCAGCTCAATTAATAAATAAGTTATGAAGTTCTTTATGAAAAACGACGTTTCATCAAATTTCGGCGAATCGGCCCCGCCCCGTAGGCAATGTGTTGAGTTTCCTCTTTGTTTGCAATGACACTTCAGTCTTAAGAATCATTACACATTTGTAGCAATGTGAATATAAGTATTACATTTTTTTTATCGATGGTAAGTGTTTAAAAAATATTTATGTACGTATTAATAGTAGAATATTCATGTTCAATTGCCAGTAAATCAAAATAATTGATATTTCCATACGGAGAGGGGTCGTTTGAAAACTGCTACCTGACCCTGTTCCTTACCACCTATTACATAGACATATAAAGGAATTACGATATCGGATGTGAAGCAAGTAGTGTCGTGAGCTTCTTCTTCGACGCATATATCTTTAGCTTTCTGTCTCTCCGCTCTGCTAGAGCTTTTAGCTCGAGGTTTAACAACGATTTCTTTATTTTGATGAGGACTAAAAGGCGATTCAATCGTTAAAGATCTAGGAGGCAATCCTCTTTCATAAGACGGCTGATTTGTTGCATTATCCTTCTTCGCGTAATTGCCAGAATGATTCAACTCTTGCATTTCGACCATGTCTTCCATTAAAAATAGCTGCCGACTATCACTACGGCTATCCGTTATGCCGCTATCGGGCGTATTTAACATCTTAGCAATTTGAGAATTAGTACTAACTAGGGATGGATCTTGATATAGTGTCTGCTTAGCGTTATTTGTTAATATCGTATGAATATCAGGGCCCATATAGTTCGGATTGCAGAATCCAAATGCAGTGTCCGAATGTTTCATATTGGATTTGAACGTCTGCGGATATTCATTTTCATCGTGGGACGCATAACTATCTCTATTCGATAAGGTTTGTGAATTTGTCGATATTTTATTTACCGCCTCTATGCTGGCGTAATCCGACGTAGAAATATTTTCGTCGGACGCTTCTTCGAGATCGGGATAATTTTGAAATCGCACAGACGTTGACTTTGGTATCTTTGGAATATTTTCGTATGTATGATTATCGGTAGCGTAAGAACCAAGATGAGAGTTATAACTTTCGTCTCTGCCGTTGGTTTGAAATTTTTTATGAATCACTGTAATATCGCACGGAGTCGGAGCTGGTAATACTTGGACAATATCGTGATCGTCGACGGGTGGATCGAATACGTCGTTGTTATAACCTTCTTCTTCTTCCGAGTCTAAGAATACTAATCGTGCAGCTTCCACCGGAGTAAGAACGGGGGTGGCCAGGGTTAAGTCGCTAAAATTCGGAACGGATATAGGCTCTCGAGTCATTTCTTTTCTCCGCCATTCGTTTATAGAAGCCTGCCGTCGGCTTTTATACGAACTCGGCTGAACAAAGTCGCCGACTTCGGGAATGCTCGGCGATACCAATTCGTTAATAGCCACTCTCCGTTTATTTATGACGTGTGCACTTTGAGATTTTACCATCGGCTTTTTTGGCATTTGCGATTCGGACGACCAATCGAATTCGGACTGTTTGACCGGATTGTTATGTATTAGACTCTCCGTTGAATCATTGTTGCTCGTCAATACTGAATAACTACATTTATTATGTCCTAATCTTGAAATGTTGATCTGCGATAACTTTGATATTTCTTTGAGAATGCCTCCGGATGAATTTTGCGATGAACACAGAAGTTTCGAGTTATCGTTTACTTGAGATGGACTTCCGTCTATATAATTTTGCTTGGATGCGTTGAATACGTAAGTTTTTTCACATGGCGTTACTTTATTATTCGGTAGATAAGATGAATGACGTGCAGTTCTATCGTTTGGAACACAACGGGTACGTGAACGACCTTTCGGACCGCCTAACGGAGTCGAACAAGGATCGCCTTGAAGATGCAATTCAGACACGGCTACTGCAATACTCTCGGATCGAGGCTGAGGTTTCTTTCCGGAGACGTGAATTTTTTCCCAACTCTCGGTCGCTAAAATTCAAAACAATAATAAATTATTCGTATATTTTAATTTAAATAACAATAATTTGAATACATACCAAAATGAAACCTCCATAATTCGTTGGTGGGATGCGAACTACTTTCGCCGCCAAATATTAGCATATAACCTGGCAACCGACATGCCGCATGTGAGTGAAGCGGTCCCGGAGAGAATTTACAACGCACTTGATGCCATTGACCACTCACTACAAATACATAAACAATTTTTTACATAAAAAAATATAAAAAAAACAACTTGATTGAATAAATACTGACCAGTATCCCATTTCCAACAATCGGATTTTTCATTGAGATCTTGCATACCACCGTAAATCCACATTGAATCATCTTGTATTATCGCAGAATGCTTATGTCTACCCGGTGGTATACATCCACCTCTAGTGTTTGACGATAGTAGATGCCAAGATTTTGATTCTGAATAAAAAATGACATATTATTCAAAACAAATGAATCACAATGACACCATAATGATTTATACATGTCAAAGATTGAGCCATAACAACTTTTTTTATGACCATCGCATTCTCTTTCATATAAATTAACTTTTTATACTATTTCTTGGAGATGTAATCAAAATTTTGTTTGCTGTTTATATAAATATACTATTTTATAAAAGTAATCTCAAACTGTTATTTATAATGCAATATAATACAAATATGTCTTTACATTGTTTTATAAATAGCTCCATAAATCAATATGAAACCTATTGATACATAAGGTAAATATTACATTTTTATTTATATATACATCTGTATACATATATTTTTTATCAGAAGTATTGAAATATATTTTTAGAGCATCTTTATTTGGATACTAAGTGTTATTTTATACATTTGGACGAACGAATGAGGTAAATTATTGTAAATCTTTTATGTCTCAATTGATTGTGTTTGATTATATTTTAACATACCAAAATAATATGCCCATAGATCGTTGAGAGATCCTTTTAAATCTTGATAGCCACCATATATCAGCATGGCTCCTCGGTGAACCAACGCCGAATGACCTCTCCGACCATTCGGTACATGTGCGCCTTTTCTCGACGACACTTTTCTCCATCTATTATTCTGAAAATATAATTATATTCCATTAGATACATAATATATATATTATTTTTATATATGATATTAATTAACCTTGACATCGTATATCCAAAGAGGAGTTTCTGTGCTTGAAAATCCAACCTCTCCACCAAACACATAAATGCTACCTTGATAGCTGACGGCACTGTGCTCCTGAAGTGATGGCGGACAATCTCCTGTAGGTTTCAGTTGTTCCCATTTGCTTTCACCTGAAAGAGTGATTAAAAATTTATTAAAAACCATGCCATAGATATCGCTCATTACAACCACCTGTTACATACATAGTACATGAGAAAATCAATGCTCGGTTGTAAAATAAACACGGTGTAAACATTAAATATTCAGCAGGGACGATTTTATATTCCGGTGAGATTTTCCACCCCATCTTTATATAAGAGAAGGGACATATGCCGGTTAAAAATTAAAATGCCGATAAATCCATATTTTTTTATATATAATATATATATATTTTTTTATTTCTTGACAAATTTAATACACGCGGGATTATGCAACACACTACTACCCCCTCTTTAATAATAAGAAATGGAAAAGACGTTTAAAGCTTTTCACCCCACTTCATTGCATCGAGCTTTCGCCAAGAAATTGTCAAAGGGGATCTCGAACCCCAAGAGGGGAATAAAAATACTCCGAGAGGAAACCAATGGATCGACTACTTACTTTGTTGTGCAATAATATTTATTCTGAATGTCACAGGACGATGTGAATATTTTTAAATTACATCTAATATATTAATCATGTGAGTTTTAATGGCCCCATTGAATTTTTAATTAAAAAAATGAAATATGCAGAGAAAACTTTTCACTAAAATGCCCCCTACGGCTTTTTCTTACTTCAGAAGATATAAAAAAATCATGAAAATACGTAATTTTGTCTACATTGAGATGATAAAGACGGAATTACTGAAGGAGCTTATCAAGAGAGCGAAAATTGTGTAATATTAATATTTTAAAACGCATCCTGTATTCGTCATAGGAATTTTTAATTGAAATATTTGGACGAAAATTGCGATCACTAAATGGCATAGTAAATATGGAAAAATTCAACGACAGAGTAATAAAAATTGTTGAGTGATATTAATTTATATTTAATTTTCATAGGAGTCGTCTATGGCGTGAGCGCAATTTTCATGAAAATTACATCGTTTCATGAATTTTAAAGTATGCTAGCGCCATGATATAACTGTCTCTGAAGAATTTTAACCTAAAATATAACAAAAAAAATATTATACGATAGGGAATAGCGTGTCAATTCCGCATAATTTATTCCATAAAAAAGACGGTGCATATACACATCCCTACGTTTCGCGAAAATATTCGTTTTCTACCCCTATTCCTTTAACTTTTCATTTAAATAAATAATGCAATGGAGGTTTTTGCGTTTTTTTTTTCCACCGATAAAATATTCACGTTGAAATGGGATAAGCGTGGCGGTCTAATGTGCGTATCGGAGCGAATTTATTATTTATAAAATAAATTTATTAATTGGATTTTATTTAAATATTTGAAAAGCTCTGTGTTTTAAACGCGAGAGCATTGACACGTGCCGTGAAAGGGACCCTCCGTAATATTCGCTGGAAAACTATCTCCTACTGTGGTTAGCAAGTTATGAATAATATAGCAAAGACCATCGTAAACATAAAGAAACGATTCTTTTTTCTTCGTATTTATATAATTTTAATATAAATACGATGTATTCTTCGCAATAAATAATCTTTTGTGTCGTCGAAACGGATGGATGAGGGTTTTAGGGTGGACCATACCATAAGATTGATGCTTAGTGTTACAAAATGAAACCCTAATCCACGCTAGCACGATCTGGTAATACGTCAACGTCCAAATTTCGACATTTTCCATCAGGATCAGTGTTATTTAATAAATAAATACGAATCAAAACATGCATTTATTTTATAACTACTAAATATAAATAATATCTTTCGTAGTGAAAAATATATAAAAGTACTTTTTGTGACCAAAAAATATTCTTGGAAGCGGAATTTTATGTTAAATATTCATCCAAGAAACTGTTTTTTACTCAAAATATGAAGACTGTTGGTATAAGTTGGACAAAAAGTCACGGCCTACTTCAAATTTTAGTCGCTCGTGACTAAAAGAGTTGTACTTTCCGATGAAAGCAAATTAATTTAGTGGAGTCAGGTGGAAAACGTACAGTCAATCTAAAGGTAAACGAACGTCAACATCCACGCGCTGTTGAACATTTTACATAATAAATTAGGGAAATTTGGTTCAATGAATTCCGTGAATATGAATTATATTTAAAAAAAAATTGTAATCTGATACATAATTTGAAAACATCAATAAAATTTAATCTCTAGATTGATTTGGAAACCATGCTGATATAAATCCAATCGAATATTTATAAGCAATGGTAGCAAATATATATGAAATACAAGCTAAAAACTAAGAGGATCGATTTATGTTTCTTAGGAAAATGGAAAAAGACTTATTTTATTTAATTTAAAATGTAACTTTACCACGGAAAATATTTTTTCATTTTTTTTATATAGCAATAGTGAAAAAAAACCCTACCGGATGTGAGCGAGAAAAATCGACGCGCATGTGCAAGTGCGAGCGAAAAAAACAGAGCTGTGCAAGTGGTGAAACCACATGCGACGAACCGAGAGCGGATCTCAATCGCGACGGAACATCGTCGAGTTCGCACGTCACTTAGGCGTCATATTCATAAGTAAAAATATCCCAATTGTGAAGCATATCGTGAGTAACTATTTTTATTCTTAGATAAATCTATTTTTAAAACAAATGTCAAGGTATTGTCAAAGAATTTATCAATATCTAGACTTGAAATGTTTGGGGTCTATTTTAATACAAAATCAGCCAGAGCCGTTGATTTCGAGCCGCCGTGACGGATCGGTGAACGGGGCCAACACACCACGTAAGAAAATAATCTGGACAAGGTGACAAATATACGAAAATATGATGACTTTGCGATGTGGTGGTACGGATATTTCAAGAAGGAAGCAAATGTCAAAAATCCTAAAAGCCAAAACAGATTACACTATTTATAATATGTAGAAATACCTGTTTTCAGCATCTATTTTTAAAAAAATTAGCGCTTTTGATGCTTCAATTTAGCATTTAAGAGCAAATAAAATAACAAAAATTAGTATCTATTTGGCTATTTATTTCCTAGTCACACAATTGATATTAAAAGTTTTAAATTTAATAACCATAAAACATACAATGTCTTACTAGAAATCGTTTTCAAAATACTAACAAAAAATATAAAAATAAACAAGAATTTAATTAAAAATAAAAAATTAATCCTTTATAATTGTTTCAATGGATTGAAATTTTTTTAATAACATTTATTTATTTATTTGTGTGTTTGCCTACGATTGATGATGGCATAATAGAAAGATTCCATAGCGTTATTCCACATTTGATAAAGATTCTAAAGATGCAAGTGGAATGAATGAGTCTCCCACCCAAAAATTGCCCCCAGTGTCAAACCACGACACTGGTTAATTTTAACACTTTATGAGCCGCAAGGTTTTACATCAAACCTAGCCTGGGGGCCGCATGGTTTCATGTAATGATAATCCAAGCTAACATGCACGTTTATCCATCTGTGATCAAATAGTAGAATTACATTGTGCATCGTTATCAGAAAAAAAATGCCAAGTGGAGGTATGGCTCTCACGCCAAAAGGCGTGAACGGCTCACAACGCTTGGCTACAAAATCACGCCAAAAGGCGTGAACGTGTTAAAGTGTTAATATTATTTCAATTTGATTGAAATTTATATTATGTGTTTTATAATTATTTATTCAACAGAGGATAGATGACATTAAATTAATTAATTCCAAAGCGACAAACTAACTAGATAAATATTTTTATAAAACATGGTGAAAGCTTCATCCCCCCCCCTGGCCAGTGTCATAAAGAATTCCCTGAATTCATAGTTTTCGTCGGACACCTATACGACCACTAGAGCTTAGCTCATTCTATCATTTTTCTCATATATTCACATATTTCATAAATTTCGCATATATTTCGCATTTATAAAAAATCTTCAGATGTTTTACAAGAAAAGAAGAGATGTGGCTTTAAAGCAGCTTTTAAGTTTATTATATCAAAGAAAATATTATTTTTTTTAAATATTCGTTCTCTACGACCCTAGATTTGACCATGTCAAAAAGAAAAACAGTTAAATCTCGATCTATCGTTCTCTTTTTATATGTTAAAGAATCAAGCATATATCGTTTTCTTTCATTTATCGATTTTTTTGGAGGGTAGAAACATTATTCATGGAAAACCATCATATGTTTAGATTTTTTGCTTTTCACTTGATTTATGGAATAATTAATCATAAAAAATAATAAAAAAAATTAAAAATTCGTTCAAAAGACTTTTACTCTACGTTTATCGCACACAGCCGGAACTTCAAAGGATACGAGCCCTTTTATCGGATACGATCGCATACTATAATAATAAACTCGTTTTTTATCGCGCAACAGGATAAAACGGTTATATCCACCATCCTGCGGCCAAGGGGTTAAATGATAAAGCACGTACATCCATTTTGCGGGACTTTATATTGCTTTCCATACAAAAGTTAAATAATTAATACTCGTCGGTGTATGACGAAAGTTTTAATAGCTGTTATATAATATATTAATATTAATTAAATATCGTACCAGCCTACACTGTGCATGACACGTCCGCACTTTGAAAATTTAGTGCAAACTATGCAACCTATCGATATTTTTATCGTGAATATACAATGGAACATAAAAATCAATATCAATCTATAGATAAAGATAATCTGAAATAAATATTGATACGTTTATAACGTATCGCAATTTTAAATAAATAGAGCGTGGTGGGATGGGAATTAGGCCGATGGTGACGCAACAAAGCAACACTTATTTATTGTGCCTAATAATAGTTGGTTTTTTTTAATAATTATGAATGCATTTTTAGGGATGCATTCGATAGTACGTTTGCTGCAAACGTTAAGCTCATTAATCGATTATAAAAGAATCCTTACGTGACAATGCAGGTTAAGCGCATAAAGATATCGATTTAAGACCAAAAATTCATTATTTATCGTATTATTAGTAAGTATTACCCATAAATAATGTCGTTTTTTTTTTAATGAAATTCAAAACAATTTTTCTTATACTTTATTTAACTTTTCTTACAAAATAATTACCCATATTATCTATAACCTTCTGCCACCTTCTTTCAAATCATCCATGCCCCTTCTTGAAAACTTTGGTTTTGACTGAAAAATAGTCTAAAAAGGTTGCATTCAACTTTCAAGGAATTTCACTCTTTGATCTATTAGAAAATGTCCCATAGAACGAAATAAGTAAAAATTAGATGGTGCGAGATCCGACGAGTATGAAGGATGCAACAGGATTACCCATCTCCAAGATCCTGAATTTTTTCACACGTCAATTTCGCAACATGAGGTCGCACGTGAATGCGTGTGGGACCCAAACACCTTCTTTTTGAATCTTTCCCAAATTCTTTAGGATCCTCTGAGTATTGGATTACGATGTACCGACCTTTTCCGATAATTGTTCAATGGTCAGCATCGGGTCGTCTTCGATTTCAAAATACACGGATGCTTCATCCGCCTGCGGGTCGTCCACTTCGAGGCTCGTTTTCCAAACCCAATCACTAGATTTAATTTTTTTTAACCATCGTTGGCATTTCCTGACATCCAATATGTCACCGTAAATCTCGCAAATATCCTTCGTAGCCTCTGTCGCTTTCTTTTTCAAATGATATTGAAAAGGTATACAGCTCCGCAGATGTTGTTCCGACGGACACGTCTCTCCCATTGTCATCAGAAGGATGAAGAAGCGGTTTTTTTATTCTAAAGGCCACGAGCAAGTAGCCGCTACACAAGATAAACTTATAACACGTTCTTAAAGATGGCGCATCGAAAAAACGACATTACTTATGGGGAACTCTAATATATCGGGTCTACAGGAAAGACTGTCAATATCAAGTTAGAGCAAAATCCTTTTTTGACAACATCGGAGATTGCAGAAAGGCTTGATTCAGCTCAACAAACCATTTCGGACCATATTCGGAAACTAGGATTGGTCTGGACACATGAGTTAAGTGAGAAGAATTTGAATAATCGAATTAATGCACATCTCTGCTTGCACGAAATAAAATCGAACCCCTCTTGGACAGGATGATTAGCTGGGGATGAAAAGTGGATTATCTATGAAAACATCGTAAGGAGCGGCCATTGTGAATCCAGAAATCCACATCTAAACCGAAGTTGAGCTTGAATAAGAGAATGTTATGTATATGGAGGGGCATTCGAGGACCAATACATTTTGAGCTGTTGAAACCGAACGAAATGCTAAATTTGGAGAGGTACTGTCAACAATTGGATAATTTCAAACAAAGTACCAAGAAAAGAGGCTGGCGATGTTCAATAGGAAGGACATTATACAGCCTCATGATAATGCTAGGCCACACACTGCTTTGGGAATCGTCAGAAACTCGCAGAGCTAGGCTGGGAATTTCTGTCGCATCCACCATACTCCCCGGAACTAGCACCCTCCGATTATCACTTGCTTCCGTCTTTACTTTATTTTTTGCAGATCAAAAAATTCAAAAGCGAAGAAGATATCAGACAAGCTCTGGTTAAATTTTTCGCCTCTAGGAATAAGGCGTTTTTTTAAAGTATACCGTCATCATTGCTATGTTGAAGTCATAAATAATGATGGAAATTATTTTATTCAAGGATGAAAATGTATTATTTAGTCGATTCTAAAATCGGACAGAATCCTTTACGTAGACCAATATTAATTTGACCATTCTTGGAACAATGCAAGAAATATCTGAGGAAACCCCTTTTCCGTTCAATTCCATGGTTTGATCGAAATTCCTAAATAATACGCAAGCTTCTCCTTAATGGAATTCCATAATAAAATAAATAATGGAGAACAAATTGCGATTCTGTTCAATGGTGTTAATGAATTAAACATAAATGTATACGATTCTCTTTTTGCAAGAAGATACGCTTCAGAGACCGTGTTATAAAAGATGCAGGTAAAATCTAACGAAAAGTGAATTTTAATTATACGTAAATTAGTTTTTCATGGATCAAATATTTATTTTTAATTTTAAAACAAAATTAACTTAAAAATACACGCGTCCTCTGAATTACGCGATCTTTGATATATGAACACGGATTAAATTTTATTACTTTTATCATCGCAATGAAATTTATTTTCAATGTGATAATTTATAAAATGAATATCTAAGATTATGATTTATGATCTAACTTCAAAGATTAAAATAGAGAAGTACAGATTTTCAATAATAATTATTTTCAATAAATAAAAAAATATTTTTTAGTCCCGATAAACATTTTTCTTATTCATTTAAAAAAAATCTCTTTTTAGAATCAATTATGAAGATATTATCCATTTTATAAAAAAAACCTAAATGTCAATTTTTATGGTTTAAAAAACAATATATTTTCTTGTTAATAATATTTTTAAAAGTAAAACCGTATTAATCAAGTATTTGGTTATAATCTAAATGGATTTAAATGTGGTAGAAAATCCATACAAAGTGAATCTATAATTATAATAATTATTAGTATTAAAATGATAGATATAGTGTTAATATTTATAGCAGGGCTTTGAACCGTTATATTTTTTGTAATGGTTTTCGGATACGGTTCAATTAAATATTATAGATTCAGTTCCGGTTTTCGTTCAAGGGGAAATAACGGTTAATTTCGGTTTTCGGTTGAGCTCCGATTGGTTATTTTTTAAACGTATTAAAATTTGAATAAAAAAATATATTCTACTATAATGTAGAATAAGAAGGCATAATAAATTAATTGATAATAATATAAATAATTAAATGTATTATAAACGAAACAAATTCGTATATTATCGGTTAAAGTGTGCAGGATCCTTAAGATTATTTATTTATAATTAAAAAAGGATGAAAGTTTTCTCTAATTATTAATACACCTATCCCTCGCTTAACACGATACTCGCTTAACACGGGTTCGCTTTAACACGGTTTCAGTTTTGTTGAAAAATATTTTTTTTTTCGATTAAAACTTGCTTTGTAGATGTCCGCAAAGCTGCGGCAATTTTTAAGAATGACGGTTAGGGTATATCTGGACGACAACTGTCTATTTTAAATGTAAAAAAAACAGTACACCTGAAATAAATATCTTTTATATATGTTCATAATGTTTCAATAAATTTTGAGGTCTATCTACCTATTTCTTTAATATTTCTAAAATATAAACTATCCTCTCTTTTTCATACATTTGTTAGTCTCGCTTAACACGGTTATCTAGTAGAACCTATATTCCGTGTTAACCGAGGGATGGGTGTATATTTTCCGATGTATTTTCATTTAAACTATTTTTATTGCCTCCTAGAATAGACTTTAAACCAAAATTTCCTCCCAAAATTCTAAAATATGTTTTTTGTCTAATCCTTGTATATCATTAAAGTTATCTAATATAATAGTTAGTAATGACAGGATTCTCGACTGTAGTTTTTTTCTAAAAATTTGGTTGCATACCTTTTTATACGGATTCAATTTTTAAATATGACCTGTGTAAAAAATTGTGTTTTTTTGGTTCGATTTCGGTTTTCGTTCCGACCAAAGTTACGGGTTTATCCGATTTTCATTTCAGTTCCATTTCTAAGCCCTGATTCAAAGTAATATTAGTCATATTCTTGAAGAAAACCACGTAAAAGAGAATCGGATGCATTTTTTATTATTCATATTTTAATTAATTAATTAACTTACTTAAAGAATATGACCATAGATCTTTAAGTGGCACATTTCCATTTCGTCCGCCCAGCAAATAGATCTTTCCTCCGAGCAGAGTCGCAGAATGTTTCGTCCTGGCCGGAGGACATGGAGAGTCTGCAACTCCAACCCCTGGACAAACGGAACTCCACATTCCTGAAAAAAAAGGAAAAAAAAATAATCGACTGATAAAGGCTGACATCGCGCGGTTTTACATCTGCATAATGAGTTTTTTTGCGAGAATTGTGAATCATCACAAAATGTACCGTTCTATTCAGAACGCGATGAAAAATGCACGAGTGTGATGTATGGAGAGAATGGAGAATGCTCGAGTGGAGTATGGTACATGCCTACATACATATGTATACGGTTTACCACTGAAAAATATTTGATCGTAGAATAATTGATTATATGATATTATTCAAACCGCATTCGAAACAAAAATGGAATGGATACCTCATCATTATTCAAGTCATAAGTTTCAAAAAGTTTCGTTCGAAATATTTCAAAGCCAAAAAAAAGTTTATATCGGATTTGCGTGACCAGGTTGAAAGACAAAAGCGCAATAAAATCATCGAATAAAAATTCGCTTTAATAAATTTCGCAATTTGAAACGATTTCCATGTTAAGCAAATATCTCATATATTTTTTTTAATAATCTGTGCGTACATATTTACAGATATGTTAACAATTTTAATATTTTTCCCATCGTTCATAAACATAAAATACTTTAGTGCTTCAGAGTCTCGGTCTACAATGGAAAGTAGAAAAAAATACTTCAAACCAGGACAGAGTAGTACTCGACAGTGAGAAAGTCGAGTGGATAAAGACGGGCCAGGCTGAACAAAGGAAAAGTGGAAAAATTGAGCATTTGAAAATTGTCTGAGTCCATATTTTTTCCATAATAATGCACACAGTTACGATCAATTAACACAATCATATAACGAACTATGATATGATATATGTTTACATCATTCTGTAAACAAAATCTATTATGTATAATACCTTTATATCGTTTTTTCTTAGATTTGGTATATTTTTTTACACGTTCGTACACAAATGCATATATAAATGATTCGAACGTGCTAAACACAATCATCACTTCAAAAATATAAATCAGATGGTTAAACACTTTTTTTTAGCAATATTACTATAGGACTTGCTACATTGAAACACTGACGGAAACGAGTTAATGCCGGTAATGTATTATCTGATTTTTGTCGAAAAATATTCACCATATCTAATCTGGTCGACGTATTGTTGAAATATCGACAGGTTTCGAGCAAATATATGAGTGTGTATTTATTTATGTCTCACGAAATAATATAAATCCATTTATTAAAACAAAATATTATACGAATGATTTAATAATATTTTTGTTTTACAGATATATGTTATTATTTTTTTTATTACTGAGATAACTTAGTTGTATATTTGTATTTTTTTTAAAAAAATACATAAATCTGTTACAAAAGTACTTAAAAATATCCTTTATATACCTTTAACCCTTTATCAATTTGATCGTACATATATGCATAAACGCCTTATTTTAAATGGCACGCTTTAAATTTCAAATAAAATATTAGTACTTATTTTTTTATAAATACTACATAGATATATCAATAATATGTGAAAATAATTTTCATTTTATCATATACATATATATATTAAATACTATAACATATATCAGAAAAAAATATTGTTTTTAAATAGCCAAAAAAATAACTCATTCATCAGAGGGTTAATACAGGTAAACCATGTTGTAACATTGCGAAATTAAAAAAAAAACACTTTATAAAATAAATGAGCATTCTAAATAATAAAAAGGCATATATTATATTAAATAATTTAAAAATTAATTAATTTTTTTCGATTTTCAAAGAGGAATCTAAATTCCATTGTTTGGTCTCTTTTCGTTTAATGTGCAAAATTTGCCGGTAACTGCCAAGTAATGCATTACAGCCACGTTTTACAGTACGTAGTCTTTGTCGTTCTCTTCTAATAACTCCATGCCTTGGTTGTTAAATAGAAGAGCCTTTTCATTGGTTTTTACATTCAACAAGTTCGGATACATAATTTTCTAGGAACGTATGGCATTCCATTTCCTGCAGCTCTTCATTGGTTAAGGGTTCGCTGTGTGATTTTAACAAAGTCTGAATATCATCTACATCAACACCTTCGATACCTCCGGATATGGCTATTATACTGATTTCTTCATTAAGAATATCATTTTCATAATTTCAATGAGTTTCAACAATTTCATTGAACAACCTTTTTCAAACACCCTTCATACACGACTGGGTGACTTCATTCCACACTCTGACGATGTTTCTGATAGCTTTCATAATATTAAATTGTTACCACCAAACTTGCATATCATCTTTATTACCCCTATCAGTTTCTTCAATGAGCTGACGCATCGTTTTTCTTAAGTAATAAGCTTTGAAGGCTGCTCTTGTGCCTTGATCCATAGGTTGTAAGATGGAAGTGGTATTTGGAGGAAAAGATACCACTTTAACGGGAACATCAGTGCACAATGACTCAAGTTCCAGAGGATGTTCTGGCACATTTCCCAACACCAGAAGAGCTTTGAGTTCAACTTTAATATCCTCGCAATTTTTTTTTATTGCTGGGCAGAAACAAGTTTTAAACTAGTCCATAAATAAATTTTATGTCATCCATGCTTTGTGATTATTTCGCCAAAAAACTAGTAAATTGTTTTTAGAATAACCTTTCATGGCACAAGATTCTGATTGATAAATCAACATCGGTTTTAATTTTATTTCTCCGGATGCATTTCCGCTGAAAAGACGATCCTTGGGTGCTTTAAATACAGGAGCAGTCTTCTCCTCTATGGAAATCGTTTCCAATAGAGTTGCATCACATTCACATTAAAATGTAAAGTTTAAATTTAAATTTCCCCTTTCCACAATTTTACGGAACTGGATATTTTTCAGCTGATTCTACGTCTGCACTAGCCGATTCACGAATTATTTGAAGGCTATGCAAGTTTGATTGTTTTTTTAAACCGATCAAACAAACCTTTGCTTGCTTTAAAAACTTATTTTCCTCCATGATGAGATTTTAAATGATCCCTAATAAACTATTTATTCATTATGATTAGGATACTAACAAGTAGGTGGTTTTGATTGAGGTCCTCTATTCATATTCTTAATAAATTTTCAAAAAATAAAGATACACACACGTGTCATCACTCATTTAGGCAATTTCTGGCACGTGTCAAGGACAGATAAGTGCCCAGTTTTTTTTGTTTGTTAAAAAACCACATTAAAACGAATCCGCACTCGCCGGGGGCGTGATAAACGGGGGTTTCCTCATTTTGAACTATATAAAGCTTTTGGTAAAAATTGTTTCAGAACTCAATACGTACGTCACTAAAAAGAAAAACGATTCGATTAGGAATTTATTAGAAAAACCTGCGCAAAACGTCAGAAAACTCTAAGAACTTAAACATATTTTTATATTTTATTAAAATGAATATATGTGTCTATATTTATTTAAGTGGTTGTACGTGTAAAAAAGGCATTAAAACCACGTGTTTACAGCTATCCATCAATTTCGTACGAACTGCCCATTATATTTCCCATAACTCCACATCAACCCCAATTTACAACGGAGCCCCGTTTTCAGCACCTGTCGTTCCCGAGGCGATGAAAAAATGCTGTATTTTATTTTCTATCGTTCAGGTGTGCCATATTGGGAAATGGCCGAAATTAACCGAACCAAGAAACAGGGGTCTGCGCTTTTTCGATAAATCAAACAGCCGTCAAATCTTCACCCCCCCGTGATGTTACGAAAATAACTCTGGAATAATGATGACCGTTTCCATGTTTAAGTGAGCCTTAATGGCCCGGGGTGAAAATAAAAAGAAGAAGAAACGGCTCAAGGGGATATGAAAAAAAGTTTTATAGAGTGCAGTGCTGCGGAAAAACTTTGCATATTCATCAAATTTACAACACCCCGGTATTAGAGAACGTGCAGAAAACAGGGATTAATTATAGCCGGTCAGATTTATCGCATTTTAAATCGACGATGTTCTACTTGATTCTTTTTTTGGGAAAAATGTGAAAATATAGAACAACATGCGTACACGAGCAACCGAGAACGAGAAAGGTAATAAATCGTTTTGGGCGAAATATAGGACCACGTACGCAAACAGGTTATCGAGTCGGAAGCAAATGTAGGGCAAAGGGACCGTGTATGCTAACTATTAAACATAATATAGGTTGTTTGTTCTTGAAGGGTATGCCCGTATATTTATGCACAATGATCTGGAATCGAGAGTATGAGTGGGGGGACGATATATAGTATATAGCTCAGTTAACCGGATGACATGACGTAAGAATATCGTCGATTGACTCACTAATCAATCACTAAATATTGTTGAAATAATTTATAATAATCTGAAAACTAATCATATTAATGTGTATGATTATTTTCGTACATTTAAACACATTTTAAAAAATATGTTGCAATTTAAGTCTCGATTTACACAGATTAAACTTTATATAACCTGTCCTGTGCCTTTTATATCGCAATATTTTTTGAAAGCTATCAATAAAATGTCTAAAAAAAGTACAACTCGAATTAAACATGTTTGTAAATAAGCCCGATGAGTTATAAAACAGAATTCAGAAAAAAAAGTTGTCTAAAAATAAAATAGAAAATGGTTTTTAGGGTAAATAAATTGAAAAAAAATAAACGAAAGTATAATTTTGACATGATATTTAGCCAGGTTTTCAGACCCCTGTATTTTTTATTTCATATAAAACTCACTTTCAATGAAGTTGTAATTTTTCCCACATTCTTCACAAAATAATTATAATAAATCATTAACATATACTTTATGCATATCATTTTTTTTGTAAATAGATATACAAGTATAATTATTTCATTTAAGAAACACTACCTAACATTATTAACTAGACACTAGGGCAAGGGATTCCAACGAGGTCCAAATTTAAAAATGGTCTATAGTATTTAAGGCGTCGTAATTTTTTTTGTTTTGTTTTAAAATATTAATATTAAATCAAAAAAGCACCTATTTTATGTAACAGTTTATTTGGATTTCTCTCCAAATGATTTTAGAAATTATAAATAATTAATGCAGCTCTCTGTTGTTGAAAAATCTAAGATAAATTTTAATGACATTCAAATCTATACTAAGCGCTTTAAACAATTAAAAGTATATATTAATCCCAGTTATAAAGATTTGGAAAGTTTAGATTTCCGATCTTGAATTATAAATCCATTAAATCTAGCCATGTCGATGGACCATTTAGGTCCCCAATTTTTTTTTATATAAATCGTACATATCACAAACTTTTTGTGTTTGTCTTAAAAAGTCAAAAGAATATTTTTTTTAAATAATCATTGACTTTTATTGTCCGCAATTGCGAAAAAGTAAAAATAGCAATATTCTCTTCTGTAGCCACGAGTGACATGTGCGAGTGAAACGTATGTTAGTGGCACGTGCCACGAGGATTTTACCGTTCGGTTTACCGGAGGCGTGTCCTCAGTCTGCGACGGGACATCGATGGATGTGCGCGTCATTTACGTGTCATATTGATTAGTAGAAAAATTCAAGATATCGACCAAATTTTGAAGCATATCATGAATAACTATTTTTATTCTTAGAATAATCCCTTTTTTTTTAAGTCAAGATTTTATCAATACCTTGACTTGCAATGCTTCGACTTGACCCCCTTCGGACGACGCGGTTGTTTTCAAGCGTCCGTGACGGATCAATTAAAAGCAATACAATCAATATTTATTTTTCGAAACAACTAGAAAATAAAATCAAATCGTACATATCACAAACTTTTTGTGTTTGTCTTAAAAAGTCAAAAGAATATTTATTTTAAATAATCATTGATAATATATAATAGTTCTTATTTGGTTGAGGCAGGATTCAGTCACGTTAACAATTTATTAAAAAAAACTGGAAATCAATTAAATATTACAGAACCCAATTATTAACGAATATAATTAAATAATTTTACATTTAATACAAAAAGGATTATGGAAAACAATCATCCATTATTTATATAATATTTTTTTGTACATATTCTTAGTCAATTTTTTAATTAGTATTATGTATATAATAGAGAAAAATGTATAGAGGTCGATGAAGAAAATTATTCATTTAAAAAAGATCGATGTAAAAAAAAGGACAAGACCTCCACGCAATAGCAATTGAAATTAAATTTAAAAAAATACTTTAGGGATTTCTATACATCATGAAAAAGATCTTTAATTAATTAAGTTTCAATAAGCATTGAAAAAATAAGTATGAATAATATTTGAGAGATAGTATAAGCATATCATGGAAGAAATAAGTTAAAAGGGGGTGTAAAATACTTCAGATAAATCAATTATCCATTATTATTAAGCACTAATACTGAAGTTAAAAGATATGCGGAAGAAGTACTAAGTAAAAAATTGAGCAAACAGTAAAATAGACATCCATTACGGCTACCAATGTCAAGATACGTCAAATTGAAATTGTAACAACATGATGATAATCCGCAAAAAAAATCGCATTTCTTTTTATCAAACCTTGAATATTTCGATTGATACGAAAATTCGCATAACGTATGAGGTTTTCAAAAATCAATAAGTCGGAGAGTAAAAGCGAAAGCCATGAAAAGGTCCATTTTCATCAAAACAACATCATTAAGCGAGACAGAGATGTCTGTGAAAATTATTTATTAGCGATTTCCCTTATCCATCAGGCTGAATCAGCAAAATTTTCTTTTATCCGCGTAGACGTCGCAAGAATTCATTGATTTATGTCAATGTGTAAGAAAAAAATTAACCTTCCCCCGTTTCCATTATCCTGCACGAACCGGTGAATACGAAACAAGCTCAGAATTATTTAAGAAAGAGTGATAGTACCTGGTCATTACGTTAAATTGAAAATTTGTAAAGGTCCAAAAATATCTATTTTTTGTATTTTATCCAGAAAATCTACAGGATAAAAAATAAATAAAACGTCCGATGTCACGCAGTGGGCATCAGAAGAAGAAAAAACAATTGAGCTGAGTGGTTTCCACACACAAATGCGTAAGGTATATCGTAAAAGTTATTCCCACTCCATATGCCCTCACATTCGTTAAGACAAGACGAAAATCTTTTATCTAAATATATAGAGATAGAGCCCAACGGGGAGCTGTGTAAATGGTACTGATATTTATTCGGATAATGAGGACACAAACAGAGTAATTCCATGAAATTTATTCGAATTTCACATGGAAATTAAATAAAAAAAATCGTGATCAACACATGTTCTTTGCACACAAAAGAATGTCGCACGGATTCTGTAAACGATCACATCTAGCGAAACAATCTAATATCCCTCTTTTGCTAAAAACCGTTTCGTACAAAACGATTACGATCGCTTGCAATGCGCAAAAATTACATAATATTCGCGAAATTTAACCTACATTCATATATACAGTACATATAATTTCGAGAATTATCATCGCTATCGATCCAATCTGGAACGGATATTTCTCCCCTAGTACGTTCTATTAATCACGGTTCATTGCTATCTCTCGACGAATAGCTCCAGTCATATAGCTCGTGTATAATTTCAGGGTCCTATTAATTCTAAATAATAAAATTTAATACAACACAGAATATTCCGACGCTTGATATACTGGCGCCGGATAGACGCGTCAGAGAAATTCTCATATCGGAAAAAATATAGCTCCACATATATGCGGGTGAGAGGCCGAGTAAAATTGAAAGCTTCAATATAAAAATAGATTCTACGTGATCATGTACGTGAGTCATAAAATTTTATTTGATTTCTTAAAAAAAAAAAGTCAGTAAACGATCCGATGAAATGATATAAAGCGCTCAATTACACCGAGATGAAATACGATTCGTAATCTCTTTCTAGTCCATTTCCCAATAATATATTATTATACGCATACAATGTGTATAGCTTGTGGGATTGAAATATGCCATATTTAATTATATAGTATCAATATATAATATTCGAGAAGCGTATTCTGCAATATATGCGGAACTGATTTGAATTTAATTCGCATTATGTCCGTCCCCGGTTCATTGCACGAAAAATATATTCAATTCATAATTTAGGAGATGTACCGGATTTATTATTGATGTGGAAACCTTGGATAGCCCTGGATTTTAATATTAAATCGATAATCTTATGATATTTATTTTTTCATAAAGACAATGCGTGATGGGTATTACAGAATAACCATAAAGAAGAGAAAAACAATAAAGAAAATAATTATAAAATCTCATACAAAATATCAACGAAACCGCGATATTTAACATTAAATATTCTACATAATCAGCCAAATGGTTGAGCAGAGTAATAGCTCTGGTTACCGGAGAGTTTTCGAGAGCCCCTGTCCTCGTATTTGGCGGAAGAAGAGGGCAGCTGTGTACCCTTGCGCTGTGGTATAAACTTGGGTAGAATCCACAAGTAGAGATACCCAAGAAATTTCTTCTGTATCTTCTCTAATCTGAGGGAATTCGAGGCGTCATAAGGCCCCATATAATGAAACCTGATTCGAGCAAACTCTGAACCAATGCATCGTATAGCACTCGTATGACTAAGGTGCTAGGTATGTGATGAGAATTTCTCAAGATGCAGCCCAACATTCTTGATAATCTTATACACACGTCCGATACATGTAAACTAAATTTTAACTTAGAATCAAACAAAATACCCAGATCTTTAACAGACGTTTACGTTCCCGAATCTGTAATTCAAGATGATGGGCTCCTTTGATCTAGAAAATGTCATTGTTAGACATTTTCCAATACTTAATGGAAGACGATTTAACATTGACCAATCGTGACCAAAGAATCAATGTCCAGCTACAACGAAAGGGCATCTTCCACTGAATTAATAGATCGAAATATTTTTAAATCGTCTGCGAAAAATTAAAATTTACATTGAAGGATCCGACGAATATCATTTATAAATAAAATAAATAATAAAGGTCCTAAATTTGAACCCTGATTTTAATAGTTGAAATATAATTAATAACGTTAAAATTGCAAGTGTTTTAGCGCAGACTAATTTATTGAGCAAATATTTTTTTTAATATTTGATTTATTACATATTAATACATATCTAAAAACGATGTGTTTATAATAATTTACAATTTAATTTATTTATTAAAGTAATAATTTCTAATTATTTGAGTGAATTATACTATTTTCAAGTATGTCACAAGTTTTCAAAGCTGTTGCAAGACTCTCTAAAGTGATTGTATTTTAAGAGCAAGTTTCGATGCATTACCAGGAAAGTTTCTTATAACATTGAAGATATATTCCAGATGATAAAAAACATATAACATAAAAGTAGATGATTGATTTCTAATTTAAAAAATATGTATTTGTACACACACGGTTTAATAAAAAAAATATGAACAAATTTTAATTTTGATGGTTTTATCGATCTGATTGTCTCATTTATTTTTTTGCTGTGTTGGTACACATGTTCTTGACATATCATGACATTAATAGACATATTCAATGCTTATTGTGGGCTCATAATGCTTTCACTTCTTCGGGTGATTTTACCTGTAGAAAGAATGTAAAATGAAGGAAGGTATTTTAAAAAGAAGTATAAATTTCATGAAGCAATATCTTCTTAAAAAAAATTAACTCTATAAAGCAGGTTTTTTATCCTTTTTTTAAATCGCGCGGCCCCCTTTTGATTGATTTTAAGTTTTTGATTTTTCTCGAATAACTCTTTTAATAAAAATCCGTCTAAAGAATAAATATTATAAATAATCATCAATAAGAAAAAAAATAAACACAAACCGGTACGATGTGCCGAGTGCAAATGAAACGTGCGAGTGACACGTGCGGCGAGATCTTTTTGCTAAAAAGTCTAAAATATCTATTAAATTAAGAAAAACTAATTTTTTTTTTCAGAATAATCTATTTTTTAAAAAAAAATCAAGATATTGATGAAGAAATCATCAATATCTTGACTTGAAATGCTTGGGGTCCCTGAGAGACCCCCCTTCGAACGACGTAGTTGTTATCGAGCCGCAGTGGCGGATGGGTTAGCATATTTTTTACGTCTATAATAATACCCGTCATAGCTTGAAGATGATAACAATCGAATTATAATTGTCAGGTTAACAGCCCCTGAGCGCAGATAGTACTCGGATAGGTGACCAAACCGAAGAAGAGTGACGCTGGTCAACAGAAGGGTGCATAAGGGGAATCATGCACATGGTCACGTTCCTCAGTAATGAGAGAAAGTGGATTAATAATAATAGTTAATATAAAAAATAGCAATAATATTTAATCGCTTAAGTCTTTAAAAAAAATACATATTAAAAAAACCTGAACCACAAAAGCAGTAGATAAATTATGATAAGGATATGTGGGGCTGGATATGGATGCATGAAAAGTACATAAAACCATCCGTTCTTGAAAAACTAAAATCTTCCAGATGGTAGATAAATACATTCACTATATTTGTATCCTCGAGATGAGAGAAAAATGGCCACAAAGCAAGTTGTAGTCTCATGGCAGCTTTTCGTAGCTTTGTATAATCAAATGTAGTCTAGAGAAGATAGTAAATCAACATAATACAAAAAGGAGACGACAACTTAAAGACTCGAGTGAACAGACAACGTAAAGCGGAAGGAACAAATCCTTGAAACATTAATCAAGACCATAGTGTGTCAGTAACAGGCTATATTATCGTCGAGGGCTAGTAGAAGATCAAGAAACATGCAGATATAATATGAAAAATATTTTATATTCTCTATATACTCCAGAATAAAATATTCTGACATCACATCCGGAAATACCACTGAGCAAATACGTAGTTCGATTATTACCTGTGGCTCAGATGTTGACTCCTATATAAACACCATCGAGAACGACATAGCGCCCCTCATACGCTCGACATAAAGGCACTCAGATACATAAGCAAACGTTGTAAAATGTACCAAAAAAAACAACCCCACGCTAATGCACCCAACGGGTGCAACAACCCCCGCTGGGGCATTTCTCCATTTCCTCTTCTTTATCATCCCTTGCACCGCTGCAACCGGAGGGGTGAGGGCCTCGTAAATTCAACACATCGTCAGTTAATATTTAGAGGTTAGAAACTACGAATCACAACAACACTGAATAAATATATTTATATTTTTTTTTAGATAATGCCAATTAGATCAATTGGGATGTTGAAGTGACCGGTGCGATATTATTCTTACGCACGCGATGCAAATTAATTTAAACGTCGTCGAAATCTAGGCCGCCTATTTATAAACTGCAAAATTACAATACATATTTGCATATTGCATATATTTTAATTAATACTCTAACCCTATTTATGCGAGGGCGAAACGATACGCAATCTCGAGGGACTTGTTCCCAAAAACGAGTTTAGTGTGGCAGCCCTGCATCTACCGCCAAACAACTATGACAGTGACCTTCGTCACTGAGAGATTTCTAATTAATCCGCACAGCACACAGAGGCTGTATGCAAATATACAACACATACATACGTGAATCTATAGCATCCGTTTACGTTTTTCCACAATGTTTTCGCAGTATAATCAGCGGCCGGAGTCGTTTCCGGACCCCGCCCGGAAATTGTAAACACAATAGCGGTGTTTTGGTTATGGTGTGACGTAGGCGGAAGTGGCCGACGTGGAAACTCCGCGCAGGGCTGAACTGTACTGGTCGGAAAATGAAGCAGGAAAAGCGAATCGCGGGGTGAAGGCTGGGGTCGGGGCGCATGTGCGGCAACCCTGTAACACGACACGCATTGTTTGGTCACATTTCATATTTATTAACCCCCCCCCCCTCTCGTTAAAACATGGCTAATCGTTAATTAAAAATTGGGCTATTAATCGGCCTCAATGTATTAATTGAGGGGCTAAAATGGCGGGGTATAATGGCCGCGGTGAAACTATAAATGGAGAATAATTAGTTACTCGAAGACTTTGTTACAGTAATATTTTCTTTTGGAAATAAATACGCAGACTGAAAATGATTTTATCGCCACGAAAATATTTTTTCGTGGCGATAGATGGACTTACATAAGCTACTGAATCTCGTTAGCTCGAGTGATACGTTCCGGAGAATATCGTATAAACTTTGCGTATATGCAACACCGTACAACCCCGATTAACCGGACTAATGGTGGAGAGAAACCGCTCGGATTATCCAAAAACTAAGCTAATTATAAATATTGGATCATAAAAAATCATAATATATTGTGAATGTGTGCGAAATTACTGGAAATGTTTGAAAAATATTCTCTGGATCCATGGATTTAATAAGTGGCGGCACGTGGTTAAAATATTTGGGGGTGCTGCGGAAGATTAAAAATCAAACAATATATATTTCAAACGTGACTCGGTATGGACGGCGCGGGACTGCTTCGAATCGCAGCGCAGCACAGCGCTTAACTCCGAGATCCTCCCTCCCTTCCACCCTGCATCCATTTAATACGCGACGCTGATTGATAGCGCTTTTGCTTTATATCCCGCGGTGTAACACTAAATATAAATTTAATTTATATTTTTATTTATAATCAATAACACATATATATATATATATATATATATATATATATATATATATAATATATTAATAGTGAAAGAAGATACACGTCCAATGACAGCAATGGACAAGAGAGGGAAACTCTTTACAAAAAACTGCATACCAATACGGGTTAAGCCACCGCATAGTGGATGTAAAAGGGGAGTCCTCACGCCATTTTGAGACCTCGACTAGCATTTGAGAGTCTGGTAAGGTAAAATAATGATGATTTTCTTGGGGGTTAATTCCATTCCCTGGATTTAAATCAAGATATAATATTAAGTAGGAAAAAAATATAAATAGTTTTGTATTATTTAATCTTGCAATAACTAAAAAATATTTAGTTTTCAGCTTCAATTCTCTGTATTGGAAAATTCATACGCGGATAATAGGAAAATTACTGTATTTCCAAATATTTTTAACTGTTTTTAACTACGATATTCACCTGATCAAGATCTTTTAGTCATTTCCTTCGCCATTCGTTAGACGTGGCCTGTTAAACTTATTCATTATCGAGCCTATAGAATATCACATCCATCTTTACAAGATTTTATAGTTCAGAGGTTATTATAACTATGGAAGCTTAGCTTATCTTCTTCGCATTCAATTTTGGTTTGCTTTAAAATATTTAATCTCACCATGTGTTTAATGGCGTGGAAAAATAAAAAAAAAGGTTGTTAAAGACTCATATATTATATTTTTTAATCGTCTATATACGATGCCCTATTTTTCATTTTTCCTTCAATAAAATTGTGACAAAATTAGGTCAGGTTTAGATAATGCATTGCATTTGTATTATTAATATACTCGATTATTTTTTTCACGCTAGGTATAAATTGCTTTAATTAATTTAATCTAAATTTAAGGTGAAAAAAATATTAATTTCGTATAGATGTTTAAAAATTAAAATAATTATTTGGGTATGTTTCTTTTTAAAATAAGCAAAAAAAATTCTTAAAATATACAAACAGCGTCATAAAATTTCGCGAGTTTTCTTAAGCGAATAAAAATATATAAAAGAAACAAAGAAAGCCAAAAATTAAGAAAACTTGCTTTGTACCTTCTCGCGAAATTTATTGACGTTGACTGTAAATCAATCAAGATTTTTATTTATTTATGATATTTCCATAAACTCTTCATTGTAATAATAAATAAAATAAAATTATCATTACTAAAGCAAAATTTTCTGATTCATCTATCCATTTAATATGTAAATTGGTGGAGGGAAAACCTTTCGACAACTTTTTCGGCATTGTGTACATAATATGCCCTTCGTGTTCACAAATTCAATTATCCGAGTGTCATTTACTTTACGTAATTTACTTCGAACGAGTAAACTTTCGAAATCAAAGTTGATCAAAATGTACCAGTTTGTCGAATTCAATAAGTATATAATTTAATCAAAAAAATATATATTTATATATATATCCAAAGTTTAACAATATGATTTCGCATTGTTTCCGAGACCGCACAGCACAAAATAATTTATCTTGCCACATTTCCTACTATTGTCGCCGAAACAATGGCAAACATTCATACAAAATGTTATGAAACTTCCGTATTTAACGCTTCGACCCCTGGCTTTCTGTTGTTCAACCCCATCAACACTGCCATCAACCCCCTCCCCACACCTTTGCATAATTAAAATACACAAAGATAAAGCGTAACGAAAATTTAAAACACGAAACCGCAGTCGTTAGAAGCAATCATCTTAATAGGCCAGATCTGGACAAAGATAATTTTTTTAATAAAATTAAGTAAATATCGGGTAAATAAGTATATGATATTTTTCAGGGATTTTTAGGGCGCTTTATTCAAATATTAAACTTTGAAAAGAATATTGATTTATTCACATAATGCGATAGTGAATTAAAGTTTGAGAGTTTCGGGGATGCGAGGAGTTTTCATACGCCTGATGAAATTTTATATTACCTTCGAATCTGCGCGTATTTTTATTTTAAAATATCGACTGGGTAACGTTGAATTTCCCTCGAGATTATTTTATTGTGTATTTGACGTGTAGTATTCAACCCCCTGCGAAAAATTCGCGTTGAAAAATGTGAAAAGTGCGCTATAAAAATGATACCTATTTGCGCGTGCCAAATTTATGGACGACATAAAATTCCAATGAGTTTTATTGCTGTAAAAAAATAGAATCATATACAAATTAGATATTTTTATCGGTTTTATAACGTTTAATCGATTCTCGTTGGAAATAACATCTGTAGATTCGCTTTTTATACGACAAAATATATGGTCGATCATTAAATGGCTTTCCATTGAAGGGCACAAAGGAATGAGACACGTCTTGAAAGGATGTCGCATTGACAGTCAGCTGTATAGTCAGTACACGGTAGTGGGAGATGCGTGACCAAGTGCAGAGAAGGGCGCAGCCGCCGGTCTCCATGGCAACCGGTCGGCCAAGATGGCGGCGACGCCCTTTGGCGCGCTTTTCTCCCGCCAACACGCGTCCAATCGATACCTACCCGCCTATCTATAGCCAGGCCAGGTGTGTGCAAACGGACAATCGTTATAAGGGGGGGGCCGCGGTCGGGTTTGCCAAATTTCCCGGGACTTTCCCGGCATCGAACCGGCCGTCTCGTTCCCCGGCGGGATGCCAAATGTCCCACAATTTAAAAAATAACAAGAAAATTTATAAGATGTCCCATCTTTAAGGATAATGGGTTTCAAGATTACATTCTTTCAAATAAAGTAATGTTAAACCTAATAAAAAAAAACAGTATATAAGTAGTTTAAAATATATTTAATTATATTGACAAAATTACAATTTATTCAATGATACCTATTTTTATTTGATTTATTTTTTATGTTTTAATAATATCTTGTATGTGCAATGCTACAAGTTATTTAATATCAACCTTTACACAGTAGATATGCAGTAGACACCAAATGATCACCGCATAAATCAGGACAAATAAATACGTTTAACCCTCCTATAGCGTCGAGATAAGGACCGCCATATTGAAACGCGCCCTATAGATGACTAGGGATCTATACAAAATTTGACTTTGAAAATTTATCGTTTTGTAAAAAAAGACGATCTAGAAAGAAGCATTAATAAAAAAAATATAATAACAAGGAGCGCTATAGGAGGGTTGATTGTACATGAAAATGAGACTACTGCTACTTTATAAAATTTAACAAAATATGTATTTTTCATCTAAAGAAAACATGTTTCATTGGCTGCTGAAATACGTGTCAGATCCTTATCAGAAACAGTATAAAGCCTTATTTTGAATAAAGAAGAAAACATGGTTAAAATTAATAATTTTAAATAATGAAAATAACGTATAAAACTTCTATAAGAATATAAAAATTTTGGAACCAATTTCCCGGGTAAAATTTCTTTTATTTCACTTTTTTCTATACTAATACACAATTCTCGGCATTCAACTATTTTATATTAATTCCTAGATAAAATAAACTACTGAAATAAATATTTTATTATCGCCGTTTTTAAGAATTTCACAAAAAACAATGATTTTAAAGGAATCATTCCAGAGGGAAATGCTTCTGAATATAAATTTAGATCATAAAGATATTCCATTTATTTTTTTCAATAAAAACAATGTAAATGTTACTTAAAAAATATTGAAAAAGCTTCTCAAAATATTATTTAAATTTAAAAAAATATTATATTAGGGAACCCGAAAGAAATCGCGTATTATATAACCTAATGTTCCAGTGCAGTTAGTATTCAGACACGGTAAAGAAAGCATACCTGTATGGTTTTTTTGCCTAGCATTATCAATTTAGGTTTCAAAGGTTCTAATCGGGAAATAGATATCTAAAATAGGCACTTAAATCTTGAGTCGGATCCTCGATTAACCATCGATGAATTATCGCAGAGACTCGATTCTTCGTAGTCCTCTGTACAGTCACAATTACAACGCATAGGTAAAAATAAATAGAATGGGAATTTAGACACTGCACGAAATATTTGAAGATATCAAAAAGGAGCGAAGAAATATATGCAGTTCTTTAATGTCGAAACAAAGAATTCGACCCCTGTTACACCCAAATTATAACTGAACGTGAGAAATGGATTGTTTACGATAACATAAGTCGAAAAATTCAATGACTTATTATGAATCTAATTCGTTCCGACCACTAAACCTGGTTTAAACTACGAAAAATTATTTTGTTCATTTGGTGGGACGTAAGAGGAATAATTCTTTACGAATAACTACAGATGTTTACTGTACAAAATCAAAGTCTAATTTTATTTTACAGAAAGATAATAATTCTTCATGATAATGAACGCCCTCATAAAGCAAGAATGGCCCAAGAAAAATTAAGGAGTTAAATTGGGAGGTTCTTCCACACCCTTTATATTCTCTTGATCTTTTTCCTTCCGATTACTTACTCTTTATGTAAATGAAGCACATTTTGAGAGAAAAACGTTTTCGAAATATAACTGAAGTCGAAAACCAATTGAATGAGTTTTTCGATTTAAAATAGATAAGTTTTTTCAAAAAATGAATGGAAAAACAACAAGGAAGATGTGAAACAGATGATAATGATGGAAAATATGTATTATAATAATATGTAAAACATAAATATTACATTTTATAAAAAAAGGCGCGATTTCCTCTCTCTAATATATAAATGATTTTCCATGAAAAATGTATGTATATTTATCTCAATGTGACCTGACTCGGGGGATACATATCCAAGAATAAACAAACACTTAAATTATTTCTTCTCGGGAGGTTTTCCTTACTTTTCTTCATTTCTCAAGTGAATTGTATCAAACATTTACTTTCACTGTATATTTTTATATTTGAAAAGAAAACACAAAGTTTAAAATAAAAATGTTTCGTACCTCTGATACCGAGCAATCAGTTATTCCCCGCAGCGCTCACTGTCCCCTACTCTATTAAAATGTCCGAATCAAAATTTAAGATGATTCAATTTATGACGAATCACAACAATGCATAATAATTACACAACATTCCAAAATAATATATGAATTTAATTTATAGCACGAAAATATATCAAAAAATACTTGAGAATATTTCCACGTACAACATTTTACCATCCAATATCGGAAAGATGTGTTTTTTAAATCGAGTATCATCAATAATTTTCAAATATGAAACGTGTTTCGCGAATCTGGGAGAATACTAATTTTCGATGGGACTCGAATCGAATTATTATTTGCTTTGTCGTGTATCGAAATTCGACAGCAATTCTCTTTCTTTCTTTTAATATCGCCATTCATTCAAAATAAATCAAGCCAATAAATCACCCTTTCCCTTGGGAAGGAATTCGTTTGGAAATAAAAATTCCAAGTGGAAGTAATCTCACATCCATGTCGGTTCAATCGGGATTGATTGAACACCCAATAATACCAATTAAAGGCTACTAGACTGGACTACAGTCAGTTTCCCCCTCTATTTCAATTTGTGATTGTAATCGGTGCTTCTATAGTTCCAAAACATTTATATATTAGAAATACGCAGAGTTTTTTTTATTCACAAAAAACCTTTTTTAAGCTACATCAGATAAATTATACAATTATGCTAGCAATTTTTCTTATTTTTAAAGTATTTTTTATCATAAAAAATATGAAAAATTCGCATTGGATCTTTGGCTGACGAATATGGATGCCAAATCATCATAACCGTATAATTTTTGTTTAAAAAATCCATGTTTTCCATTTTTTTTAACACAACACGTGAAATCCTTTCGACGGTTAATAATAAAGTAAAAATCCAACAAACCCAAAAAAATTGGGATTTCGTTTTCGATCTCCTTATTATGAATGATATAAGGGTTCGACACAAAATACAAAACCAGGGCAGGGGTATTTCAGTTTTTTGTTCAGCTCCGAGTGATTTTTTCCTAAATGTTTTATCAAGAGTTCTGAAACTAAAGAAAATCGAAAAGAAAAAAACGATTAAAACCATTTTTATTATTGGAACGAAAAGCCGGAGCTAAACCGAAAAGAAATAACGGTTTATATAGGTGGTTCACTATATATTTTTAATAGAAAAAAAAACACATTTAACCTATCCGTGCCGATGGGGTTTATTTGGGACCCAAAGTATGTTATTTTTCTCGAATAACTCTTTTAATATAAATCCTACATGTCCCAAACTTTTTGTATTTGTCTAAAAAGGTCGAAAGAATAAATATAAATAATCATTGATCTTTATTGTCCGCAATTGTACTCCGTGCTGTATATGAACGAGAAAAAACATCGCGCATGAACAAGTCCGAGCGAGAAAAAATATTGTGCCGTGCTAGGATAGAAACCGATCCGTAGCGGGCCGTCGCTCTATGCGTACGTCACTTTCGCGTCGCATTAATTAGTAGAAAAATTCAAAATTTGTAATTGATACTGTCGAAGAATTTATCAATTCTTCACTTAAATGTTTGTGTCTATTTTCATACATTCAATTCATACAAAATATACCCCATCGGCCAGCGACGTTGTTTTCGAGGCGTCGTGACGGTTCGGTTAATCAATTATAAATAAAATAATACTTAGGACTCAACTAAAATATAAAAAACAGTTATTTTTCGACAACAGTTAGTATGTCGGCGATCGCATGCATGGTAACCGAATATTTCATTCATCTAAGATTCATATTTTTTTTTACATTGTTCTTAGTTTTGGCATATTTGTATTTTTTTCCAAAATCTCCCTAACCCTTAACTTTGTGTGTGCTTCATTATCCCGATAACGCGTTGTTCCAATAACGCGGTCGCAACTTTCGCGCTATCGGGGGTATTACTGTATTCTAAAACTTCTTCATCAAAACCTTTGTTTGAAATTATCAATATATAAACTTTATTGATAACTATATTTATATTTATTATTAAAAATAAATACGCTTGATTATGTTATATATAACATTAATGTGCAATTAAAAATCGTAAAGATATACTTAATTGAATTTTTATACTCCGCAAATATATCGCTCGCTTTTTTGTCCTAGCGTGATTAAAAATGCAATTACTCGAAAAGTCCATTAAAATGGAAAGATTTTTTTTATTGTCGGTAATAATGAATATATTTTCTCTGTATTGGCATAATTACTTTTACCCGGGGATTCCGTAATAACATTTAAAAATTCAGCCAAAGTTAAAATTTTCGATAATCACTTTAATATTTTATCTATTATTTGCCATTTTTTTCTGTAATCTTATTTTCGTAAAAAGCAATTTAGCAGTAGAGTTCATGATTCCATGAAATTTTAATTATGTCTTTGGAACTAGTGTATGTTTCTTGGAAAGTCATTGCTTTTTTCTTCTCATTTTATAGCGAACTATTTATAATTTCTCGTCTTCGGTTACAATTCCATGCATAAAGATAGAGATTTTTTCTCGCAAACAAAAATCGGCACGTGTCTTTCCCTTGTTCTTTGTAATTCATCTGGCACATAAATATCCATCGTTTTAGTTGTGATAATTATTCTATAGTTTGGCGAGGAGCTGATTCAATTAGAGATTCCAGCCATGTCTTCATTAAATTTTAGGGGTCTTTCTGACTTAGGGGAGTCCTGTAATCCCCTATCATCTAATTTTAAACGTCGAAAGCAAAATTTATTCTTCTTTTCACCACTAATATTTAATTATTATTGATTGATGATTTTTGCGGTGTTTGGACATAGACTTAAATCAAACGATATGATATAAATGATGATTAAATTATTTTGAGATGATAATCATGATTTTTATTAATATTTTCGTCAGATTAAATGTTTGAGAAGCTTAACGGCTCCTAGGTGAAATTGATCCTCCAATAAATTTTCGGTAAAAACACTGATCCAGTTGGGGAAAGGGTGTGAAAGTGAGGGAGCGCAAAAGAAGAAATCAATTATTATATATTGGATAGGCGACACGTGGCAATTGTCCCTGACAAATACCACAGGGGGAATACCTGTAAAATTGTGTTTATTGCCCACCTGGGTAGTGGCGGGAAAATACAATAGGAACAATTGGTAATCGTTCATTGTACTGACAGTCGCCCTTTGCTCATAATTTCGTATAAAATTCCAATAAAATTATCATAATCTCATCATCCTCATTGAGATTTGTAATTCTACTCTGATGCTAATGTGGAACGTCGGGAGGGAATGGGGATTGCAACGATCATGGCTTCCATCCAAACATCCCCTGCAATTCAAATCCAGAGGGTGAACAATTAATCAATATTGCGGAACCAACCTTTCGACATGCATGATACAATTGCACCATGTACAGGATGTTTTACATAAAATTGTTGTCAAACTTCAAGACCATATTTCAAAATAAAAAAAATATATATATTAAGTAAAAAAAAAAATTAATACAAAAAAATATATCTAAATATATTGCATAAATTATCATGCATATGTTTAATTTTGCAATATAAAATATTTTATATTTATATTCAAAATATTAAAATTTAGAAAGTCGATTAAAAATAAACTATGCATAATTATTAAACATTATTTATATTAATAATATGTGTGAACGTATACACATAATAAAACTTGTTCAGTAAAAAATGATAATGACCTTGTTCGTCACGTAAGATAAAAAAAATGCGATTTTAGCTGCATTCGATTTAATTCATCTTGGATGTTGAACTTTGCAATGAATTATTTACAACATAACTCACTTATCTTAAAATAGTTTGTTATTAAAATTGGCAAATGTTTTAAACATGCCTTATCAAATATTATAATTATAAACAATTGACATAAACGAGAATTTATCATATTAAACGATATATATACATGTTAATAACAATAAAATTGATACACATTACTCACTCGCTTAAATTATTAAGAACGCATCGTTCCGTCTTCATTACACAGTATAATAATTAAAATAAACAATTAAAAATGAAGTCACAAACAATACACTCAGCGCCTTACGTCAAACTGACAACTTGAGTATTTATATTCAGTGTTGCACGCTCTAAAAAAATATATATTAGATAATAATTCAAATTGTGATTTATATCATGACATTTTTACATTTTTAACTCGTAGAGTTTAACATTTTATATAACTATTAAATTTTAAATAAGTAACGCTTTGATTTTATTTAAAATAGGCTACTTATATTTTGGTGCAAAATAACCCCATGGTATTCGAAGCGGCAGTGTTGGCTCGCCTGCTCGTCCTGCCGGGCCGCCGCCGCCGCACTCAGTAAGGCCCATCTTGACTCCTCGATTCATAATGCATAGTCGGCATTGACCTGATGTTAAAGCCAATGTACATATTGCCTAAAACAATATTATTTTTATATAATTATCCTAGTAACGTTCTTACTTTTATATATTTTTTTCTCTTAAATAGTATTCGAATTATTGGAATTTTTCAATATGATTTATTGTTTTTCGACATTTTATAAATATGGCTTCAAAGCATAATGATAAAGCAAAAAATATACGATTGAAAGTCCCTGAAAAATTATTTCAGGTGCAGATGTCTGACAGCTTTTTTTATGACGTCACGCATATTGTTTTTTTAATCGAAAAACGTTTACATAAATTAATGAGAAAAAATCATTAATTAAACATAGGATGCTAATATTAGAATAGTATGCATTAATTAATTGTTATTATTGATTGTGTCTACCATATTTTGAAGCGTAAAATAATGCATTTGCATGTTTATTTTTTTATTTTATATTTATATTCGTATAGTATAACTATCTAGAATATTTAAACAAATCCACATTGCGTTTTAATTTTCAGGTAGTATGTTTTGATCACAAAACATTTCATTTTCATTTGCCGATTGAAAGCTAAGCTTTCACAATGACGCGACCCGGGCCTCCCAATGATAATTTGCCAAAAGTAAAGTTGGTCGTCGTCGGAGACGGCGGTGTCGGCAAAAGCGCCATAACAATTCAATTTTTCCAAAAATTGTTTGTTACTGACTACGATCCGACCATTGAAGATAGCTACATACAACATACTGAGGTGGACGGGCAGTGGTGTGTTCTCGATGGTATAGATTTTTTTTAAATATATATTTCAGGTCAGAAATAAAACATTCCACTAATCATCAATAATAATTCAGTTCTAGATACTGCTGGACAGGAAGAATTTAGTGCCATGAGAGAACAATACATGAGGAAAGGTGACGGATTTCTATTAGTTTATTCCGTAACGGATAAACAAAGCTACGAGAATATTGGAAATTTTCATACTCAAATTTTACGCGTAAAGGATAGGTATGTATTTGATTAATAATGCAATATTTTATTTTTAATCTAAATATACTTCTTAGTTTTCCACGATACTCTTTCATATATTTGGTACTTAACGAAAAGTACTCGGTACTTCGGTACTGCGGTATAAATGATAGTCAGATGGGCCAATGTCCAACGAATATGATGAGTGGGGCATTGTTTTCTCTTCAAACTGCTCCAGCTCTTCTAAAGTCGTCCTCTCTGTATGTAGCCGAGCACTATCCTGATAAAAGTACAATCTATCATCTTCTAGCGCTGATTTAAGTCACCAAGCTACTCGCAGTAGAACTCCTTTATTGTCTTTTGATTTGGGTTTTAAACTTCAAAGTGTACTAAACCTTCCACCTAATTGATGGCAATTGGTGTGCTGGTGCTTCCCCTCTCCCTACCCACTGTTTTCGATGCTTGACATCTTAAAGAGCACCCATTCCTCCTCACCTGTCATTATTTGGTCCAAAAAGGATTCATTCCCGAGACTCGAGAACAAAGAAGTGCATAAATTCACTCCCTGTGTCAAATTAGACTCGGAAAATTTGTGAAGAACCTATTGACCCAATTTGCTGACTTTTCCAATGGTACGCAGATGTGATGAATGATTGAATGACCAAATCCCGACTTCTCCGCTAGGTCCTCAACAGTTTCAATGGGATTTTTTTCCACCAGAGTTTGCAGAACGACTTCGTAAAGGGCTCGTCTTTGATCTGGAAACATCTTGATCATCAAAACTTGAACTAACCCATTAAACGTGATAGAGCTAAACACGAATCTGTACTCGGCTCGGATTATTTTTTTTTTTCACTGAAATTTACCATTTTCCTATTGGAAAACAATAAAAAAAGTGTGAATTTGGATGTTTTCTTTCATATTAATTTAAAAAAAAAACAAGATACGTTATATTTTTGTAATAATAAAACTTTGTGCTCTTCAAAATGTCAACTGCACCCAAAGGGCTTACACCGCTACAAACCGTACACTTACACGAGCGTACTGAATCAGGGGAGAATTAGAACTGTGAATAAAAATCCCGACAAATGTTAAATTTAATCAACAATCAAATGTAGTTAACGTTAACTAGAATAATTGAATTTCAAATTGTTTCCTTCTAGTTTTTCTGTTTTACTTCTAGATCCAACATTCTGATTTTTTCTGTGTGATTCTTGCCGCGTGTGGCTTTGCGTTGTCATATTGCCATTAGTGGATTTCCCCTTAGATGCATTAGGCGCACGCCTGGGGCCTCATTAATTCATGGGCCTCAAAGATCAGATCTATAAACGATTTTTTTTCATAACAAAAATAATTAATAATTTAGCAGTATTCCCTAAATTGAATCGCCAAATGAATAATACCTCCGCCCTCAGGGGGCCCCTGATTTTCTCTATAATAAATATTTGTAACATCAAGATCGTTAATATCGATCATTGAGAAACTAATAAAAAAAGATAACAATAAAATGAATAAAAATAATTATGTATCCAAAACATAGCAAATGATTAAAAAAAAACGTTCACATTATACACTTAGTAGTGGAAATATTTGGAGGGGGCCTCTCTGATCACTTTTTTAACAGTTTCGCCTTCAATCTGACTGAGCTCAATAACCTTTGGCTGTAACGGGTTGTCCGGATTTTAATGATTCATAATGAATTACGCCCAAAATATCCCACCAAACACAAAGACGTATCTTTTTCAAGGTTAATGATGTTTGGGGGATTAAAACTGCTATTTGATTTGAAGATAAGAGACTCTAGTGTGGATACAACTGGCACTGACATAGACATTGTGGCCAGATCTCGGGCGCCTCTCAAGGATGCATCCCAGCGAATAATGAGAACGGCAACTGGCATGGGACTAAGGATCAACGAGTCCAAGACAAAATACATGCCCATATGCCAAGGATGAACCCTTGAACCCCTGAGAGTCGAAGAGTACAGCTTGGGGGCCGTTTAGGAATTCACATATCTTATGGTTAACAAGGCTTTCTGTCCCTGAAGAAAAGAAAGATCAAGGATGAGGTGGTTGGACTGTGTACGGAGAAATACTGCATCATTGAAACTTGCCAGAAGATGGACCAACGTAACGGCAGACTGGATAAAAATGGAGAAGGGTGTTAGATGAGGCTAGGGCTCTACAATAGGGCTGTTGTGCCTAAAATGATTTGAAGAAATTTATTGTTTTTTTCTCTTCGGGTTGTTGTACCACACCCACTTTTCATCACCTCTCAGAAATGGATCAGTCTCATACCTAGACACTGTTAGCAAAATTTCATTCACTACCCGAATTCCTTGTTTATTTTTTTTACGAACCTTTACAAATGGTCTTGTACTGTTGACCGGGGACAGCCGAGATCTTGTGACGAATCCTTTATGGTTTTGCGAGGGTCGGATTCGACTCACTTTTATCTATTCGACGACTTCAATCTCAGTTTATCGTTTAATTCTCTATCACTACTTTAAAATAAAAATAAAAGTATTAAGACGTCTTCATAATTTTATATTTGTCGTAATTTTATTATAAAGGTTTTTAACTCGATATATTTTTTTATTATCAGGGACGTATATCCGATGCTGTTGGTTGCTAACAAAGTGGATCTTGTGCATTTAAGAAAAGTATCGGAAGACGCTGGCCGTGAACTTGCACATAAATTGGCAATTCCATATATTGAGACCAGTGCTAAGGATCCGCCGCTCAATATCGATGCTGCTTTTCATGAGGTCATTATTATATATTTAAAACATTTCTCATATAACGTGTAATAATAAATTTCTATTAATACACAGGTTGTCAGAATTATACGGAATCAGCCTCCCGCCGAGCTGGAGAAAAATAGACGCAGACGCCGGCTCTCTTCCAAATGTGTTTTGTTTTGAAGGAAATCACATGACGTTTTCTACGAATAATTTTCTCTTAAAACGGTCAATGCACAAACCGTTTACATAATATTTATTTCTTATTGAAGGTCGATTGTGATACCTCAATTGTAATACGTTTTGTAGACGGCATTTATTGGCACGTTCGGATAACACATGGCCTACAAAGTCTACAAAATAATTTTGACTGGTACATACACTACCTCGATATATATTAGAACTCTACTATTTTATATGAAACTTTTATAATTGGCAATTGAATAATACCGTAGATACGATGTACTTAATTACGCATTACATCCATTTTGAATAAGATATATAATATATAACGTATATATATTATTGCCATTGTGTATTATTCATACGATTAAACTAAGGAATTGAACGTCATAATTTTACATGCTTTATACTTTTATTAGAAACGTATATATCAAATGGCTAATTTATAATTATATTAAAATATTTGTTACGTAATAAATTAACGTATATATATTATTGCCAAAACCAAAGGATGAAATAATTTCATATTTTCATAACGACGACGAGTTATTTAGTTGTTAACTCGACGCATATATTTATTGTTTTAATTTTAATGATGAAAAAAGCTTTAACGTTGCGTTTTATAAGTGTACATCTAAATATGAACGAATGTGTGTATATTTCTATTTTCTTTGCTTCTTATCTGTGATTTTTATTTATTAAAACGACTATTTATTTGTTTACGTTATGTTGTTAATTTAAAAATATATGTGTGTATATCTGTTGCTTCTCTCTGATCTCCCGTATTCTCGATGAGAGTTTATTTATTTATTATATTTTGTATACACGATGTAATTGTTTCATTAAATAATGTCAGTATTGTGAGTTTTTGTTTATTGGTGCACAAATTTGTAACATTCCGATTAAACAATTGCTGTACAATTATATCGTAAATATCTGCATTTCTCCCAGGTGTTCACTGTTTGTGGTATATATATACTTGTATATATATTATAAATAATTGACTGTATTACTCCTATATAATATAAACATTGTAACAAAACAGTATTGATTTATTTCCGACGTTTTTATCCCTTTGTTAGTATTGTAGACAAATTTTTTGGTTAGTGTTTTTGGTTATCCATATAGTTATACATTCTTGGTCTCCAAAATGTTTCTTCAACTGAAGAATCTGCAACACAATCACCAATTTGATTATAAAGAATAATGATTTCCGGATGATACATATTACATTCGGTTCAAATGAATGATGATGATTATGATGTTTTTTTAGTATTGATGATTGGAACATGCAAAACCATAAACAAATGCAAAAATTATCGCAGGTTTTCAGTCCTTAAACTAGCCGTGCCGATGGGGTCTATTGGGGACCCCAAGTTTTTGATTTTTCTCGAATAACTTTTAATATAAATCCAACTTTATTGTTTGCAATTGCAAAAAAAATAAAAACAATATTCGCTTCTGTTGCCACGGGCCGTCTATATGGCCAGATTGTGCGGCGCACACAGGCGCCCTAAGATTATGTGCGTCGAGAGGCACCAAGAAACAAAATATGGAAAAATAATTAATAACAATTCATTCAACTTTTATAAAATCGATTAAAATTCCTAATTCTTTTTCATTAGATTTATTTTATTGTATAGGTCCCAAATTAAAGTTCTGCACACTCTCGGCGCTCAACTGGTCAAGGACACAAAGTTTTCCCTCGCTCGTATCCGGTACGATGTGCCAAGTGCGAGTGAAGCGTACTAGTGACACATACCACGTGAACTCAGTCTGCCGCGGGATATCACTGAGTGTGCGTGTCATTTACGCGTCATATTGATTAGTTAAAAAATCCAAATTATAAAGCATATCATGAATAACTACTTTTATTCTGAGAATAATTCATTTTTAAAAAAAATGTCAAGAAATGGATGAAGGATTCATCAATATCTTGACTTGAAATGCTTGGGGTCTCTGATAGACCCCCTTCGGA